>APFE030160202.1:307187-319018 GCA_000404065.3 Pinus taeda
AGTGAGAACTATTCCTATCATAGAGATGATTGAATGCATTCTGTAAAAAGTTACTTCTGCTGATATAAAAAACTTTTGTTGATATATTAATACTTCAGATGGCGAGAAAAAAATTTGCTCTTAAAAAACTTCCGCTGCTTAAAAAAAATGATTTTGATATGGAAATATATTCAAAATCATTCAAAATTCTGCTACGCCATTATTGATCATTGAAATGAATACATATATCACTACATATATATATCACTGCAAAAAAATGTTTGAACGATTGTGTTAAAAGCAAAGCAATTTCTCTTCCATGTTCCCCCACTGGCACGAGGGCCTATTAAAATCCTAAACCAAGAGCACTAATTAAGGTCTGAAATGCTACAGTTCACAGTGTTACCTCTGCCCAGGCTTCTATACCAGCACTGATTTTCCTATCTTCTGCAGTTTGGCTCACTGGCATTATGCACCAGTTCGGCGCCCAACCCAAAAAATATTTGCTGTTGAGGTATGTTGGGCTGCATGTGTCACCGAGTAGTATTATGACGTGAGAGCATTCCTTTAACAGGTCGGAGGAAAACACACTACAACCATCAATCCTGTCTAAAAAGAAATTATGTCCACAGGTCTGGCTGTGAACTTAAACGATGCTTCAGGTTCCTGTCACGGAATGCACATGCTATAGCAAGCTGATTACTGACTCTAGGTTACCAGAAGTGGATGAATACTCCACGCAAATAAAGGAGAAGCTGAAACTGTAATTCATTACCTATTATTCGAATTGAAATGCCCAGTGCGCATCACGCTCACACTCGCACAACGAAGTGGAGGGAGGTCAGAGCCGTTTCAAGGGGAGCAGAGGTGGGAGCCATTTGATGGGGTGTTGATTTACGGTAGCCTCTCGGCATTACACCTTCAGCATGACTCGCAGACCAAAAGGAGAGCCAAACGAAAAATGAAGAGTTTCGTTTCGTTGAATAACGTGCAAGCGGAAAGGGATACTGACAATGCAGGCGTTTCGATTCAGATACCAGGCTTCAACATAATTTTTGCAGAATACGTTATGAACAGTACTGGCGCTGCTGCTATCAGTGCAACTCCTCCAACTGAGCCAGCTATTATAATGGTAGTCTTTAGAAAAAGAGTCTTCAAGTAGCGTGCGTTTCATTCAGGTGTTTGGTATGCAGCTTCAGGTGTGGAACAGAGGAGCAGAAGGCAGGCAGGACAGGAGTTACAAAGCAGGGTTAAAAAAAGAACCTGGGACCTGTGCTCTGATACCATGTCAGGCCAGGAGTAAATCCAGAAAACTAATGTGTTTATTCATTTAGCCAACTATCTAATATATACATGAATGTGATTGTTCAGTTCATCTTCTTGATGACTGTTCACATTCAGTTCCCCAATCACTGAGGATTAGGTGTCAACAAGAACCAAGACATCCCCATGGAGGAGTGAGAAAGTATGGTTCCTAATCTAGGGAATTATCGAGGTCGTCACTCCCTCTTCAGAAAAACAATACAACAGTATTGGGTCATGAAGAATGTGGTGGCACGGGCCATGATCCTTAATCGAGAACAAGCAACGTGTGGCGGAACAGAGGCAAAGGAGAATACCAAGGAAAAGGATCAAGTCAGGGCTGAACTACTCAGGGAAATTGTGACAGTTTAGTTGCAAACCTACATAAACAACTTGGCGCTGGGAAGAATCAAGCAGGCACTACAAGATATGAAGAGGAGTGATATGCTTGGCTCCAGTGCCAAAGCACCAGCCCCAGTAATATCCTCAGACAAAGATTGAAGCAGCGGTCCAACACAAATCTGATAAAATTTTGATGAAATGCTTTTACTTGTTTAATTTGTTTAATTTGAATAGTAGTATAGAAAGTAAAGACAATGTCACTAGATGGATAGAAAACAACCTTTTCAAATTTTGGATAGGTTTTAATGCAGAGAGGTGGCTATCTGGTTTCCTTCGGGCAAGTAAGCCACTTGGAGCAAATGGAAGTTTCTGTTTTTGGAAAATTAATATAAATAAAGGAAGCACCACTAAGTTTACAAAAAAAAATGAAATGAAATAAATGTTTAATTTCAAATTGATAAAAATTGATAGGAATAGAATATATAAATTAATTAAAGATTAATTAAATTGAATTAATTAAATAATAATTAAATTAATTAAACAATAATTAAATTAATTAAACATCAATTTAAAATAATTAAACATTAATCAAACATCAATTAAAATAATTAAACATTAATTAAATTAAATTAAGAATTATTGATTTGAGACTTCTATGATCCATATCATTATTCAGAATGCATTCTAGATTAATCACATAATTATATTTTGAGTCAACGTTTCAAACCATCTACTATGGTTCATCCCTAGGACAAGCATCAAAAACTAGATCTAACATTAGAAATAAATAACAAAGATGCATTAGGTCCCCGAAATAGTCATTGGAAATATTTTA
This sequence comes from Pinus taeda, assembly GCA_000404065.3. NCBI lineage: Eukaryota > Viridiplantae > Streptophyta > Pinopsida > Pinales > Pinaceae > Pinus > Pinus taeda. The sequence goes on from APFE030160202.1 coordinate 309,646, forward strand.
TTTAAAAAAAATTATAAGATGAACGTTAGAGAGGAGATGTCAAAATATTATAAAAAGAATTTTATAGTTAAATGAATATATAAATAAAAATGAAGATATATATAATGGTTAGGAAAAAAACATAAAAGGTTTGACCAAATAGAAAAAGGAAACGAAATCCCATATTTCTATTAACAAACTATAACAACAAAATATAAATAAAAACTAAAAAGGAAATATCACGAAGAACTCGATAAGTCAAAAATATTAGAAAATGATTAAAATAAGACTATAATTGAGAAGACTCAATAAATAAATAAATAAACCTAGAAATCAAGAAGAAAGAGTAAGAACCCAACTCTTACTCAATTTCCACCCATCATCCCTATTCAGATTCCTCGCATGCTTCTCAATTTCAATGGCTTCCTCGCATGCTTCTCAATTTCAATGGCTTCGTGCAACTTCATATAATGGAAGTGATTGGCTTCATGCAACTTCATATAATGGAAGTGATTTATTCTAGCAATGACTTGGGAGTCTTCAATGCATACATGGTGCCTAGTTTTCTCTGTGTGCTCAACAATCACTGAGGAGTGGGAACGCTTATGTCCAATGTCTGCAGCATGCTCCTGAATCCTAAGCTTAATGGAACAGCTTAATGGAACCCCAGTTTCCCACAAGAGCAGAGGATTGAATAAACCCCTTTCATCTTTTTAGAGTCAACTAGGTCTTGAATTAAAAATATAAATTAATTAACCATTAAATAAATAAAACTAAAAATGTAAACAAAAACGTTTAATAATAAATTTAAATTAAAAATATAAAAGTAATTAAACATTAATTAAAGGAATTAAAAATATAAATATAAACATTTTATAAAAATAAAATTAATTAATTACATTAAATTAAAAATATACATATAAATATTATATAAAATTATAAAAAAGTAAACATTAATTAAATTAAAAATATATATGTAAATATTAAATAAAAATATAAATTAAACCTATTAAATTAAATAAAACTTTGCTTAATATAACTTAAATAAAACACAAATTAATTTAAAAATATAAATTATATTAAATTTCTAATTGATATTAATGGATAGGAATAGTATATAAATAAATAATAAAATAACATTTATTAAATTAAATTAACATTATATAAAAATATTAATTTCAAAAAATATAATATGGATAGCAATAGAATATATGTAAAAAAATTAATAGTTTAAAAAATACAATGGCATATATTTAAAAGAAATATAAAACAAAAAAAATTAGATAATGAAATAAAAAAAGAAATTTTCAATTTTGGTATTGAAATTAATAAGTAATAAAAAAAACATTTTATTAATATAAAAAAAATATATGTATTTTCAGTTTTTTTAGAAAATTAATTGATGATCCCAAATTTTCATAAAAACTAAATATTAAAGTCATAAAATTTAATTTGAATATATCAAATAAAAAACAAATAGGTTGCAAGGAATATGGAGCATTTTCGAAAATTTGCATTTCCAAGAACAAACACAATTGTGTAAAAATGGGGAAAAAATGAAGCATAGTTGGTATGTGTTGCTTTTGGAGGTGACTTGTTTTGATTTGTGGAGGCTGAGAGTAGGTAAGTGGAAATGTTTGGTGGTGGGAAGGTATATTGGAAGGGAATCCTAGGCGTGTTGGTCAAAGTTTTCATTGATGTCAATATGGCTTTGTTGGAGATGAAAAATGTTCTAACCGTTGTGATGTATGAATAACCCTATTGTGATGTTACCCTAACCTCATTGAAGACTCTCTTTATGCAAACACTAGGAGAAATTCCTATGTGCATATGTTCATGATACCCTAACCCTAGCTTTATCTAAACAATGGATAGCTCTAGATTATTGATGCCTAATGTTCATCATAAAGCCCTAGCCCTAAATTCTTGATGCAAGCCCTAGAACTAATGCTTGATATATGATGTTGTAGCCTAGTTGAAGATGCCCTAATCCTTATAAATGAAGAACACATGTGAATGAAACTTCATCTTGCATAAACATGAATACCTAAATGATAAAATGTCTTAATCCTAGGAGCCGTAGCATGGAAGTTTCCTTAAGAAGAAAATGGATAAAGAATTTATGTGAAAACCCCTAACTCTAGTCCTTATTCCCTAATTTATTCCTATTCCTATTTTCCATTAAAATCTTACCTTAAAAATTTCACATAAATCCCTAAAATCTGTTACATAATTGATCATTCTTTGAAATTATACATATCACCTTAAAGTGACTCCCTCACCAACTTGTAGAGGACATTTTCCTATTTCAAACAAGCACAAATTTGTCTCCTAAGTCCCTGCCATTACAAAGGTATTAATTTTTGAAAATCACATATGTTAAAATTAACCAAAGTCTGGCAATCGACTTAAGTAGGCTCACATGAATAGATGTGCCCCTTCAATAGTTGTGTCCCTTCAAACTAGGGTCAAACTACTGTAAATATAAAGTTGTGTTCATTACTCCAAGTCACCAAAAAAAGAAAAAAATCTGTCAAGTACAAAAAAAAGGCTAAAGAAGGAGGACAAAAATTGAAGATAATTTTTGTTGGACAAATTTTGTTTTGGATCTCTCTGCGACATAGTGTGTAACTTTATAATTCAGACATGTGGCTTTCTCTATAATTCAAACCTGTGATTTGCCACCACCGAGACTGTGGACAAAGACTTCAATTCCACCTGTGTTGGGAATGAGGTTTGAGGACACTGTGGTAGTTCTGAGTAGACCTTAAACTGTCATAAATAAACCATGGAGCGGCAGAGAATGGACCTTAAACCATAGATTTGGATTTGTTTTCGTTACACTATTTTGGAGCAACTTGTGTATCTTTTGTGAAGCAAATTTAGAACATATTTCTAACAGAACTTGAGGCCATCATCTCGAGCCTCCTTGTGATATTAAAAGATTAGTTTTTTTGGCATAATTTGAAGCTTTTAAGGACAACATTTTAGCATCACATGAAGACACTTTTGGACTAGAGTATAATAGACTTTTTAAAAGCGTTATTGAAGCATTGTTGAAAATTCTTGGAGCAATCTTGAAGCAGGTTGGATCAACATTTTTGTATCAACCTTGTATGGGATATCTTGGGAAGGCTTGATCAACACTTTGAAAGCAATTTTTGAGGTAGTTTTGGATCTAACCTTGAGTAAACCTGAAGAAACTTTAGAGCAAATTTGTTGAAGAAAAATTGAAAGGTAACCTTCATAGCCTTGATCTCAATTTTGGAGTTGCTCCCTTTTGAACACTATTCTCATCTTTTGGAGCATTTTTTAGACCATTCAAAATTTGTTGAAGTAACTTAACCTTGGAGATTATCTTTGGCATCTTATTTAACTACTATTGAAGACTTGTAGAAGTTGATTTTTAAGGCACTCTTGAAGATTGTGATGCATTGTTGAAGCCCTCATGATTTGACCTTGAATAATTGTGTTTGGGTAACATGAAGAGCAGTGGTAACACCTTCTAAGAGATAAAGGTTGTCATTGATGATGAGAAGTGGAGATTAAAGTGAAAAACTAAGTGAAGATTGAAAGGGCTTATTGAAGAAGACATTGGGAGTAGTGAAGTATAACCAAACACATCCCGAACTAGTGAAGCTAAGGGTTGGAGCCTCGAAAAGACAAGGTTGGTGCCATGGAGGATAGGGTTGGAGCCCTAGAGGATGAGATTCCTCAAGAAACCAAGTTGGAGCCTAAACTAGATATAGGGCTGAAGCCCTTGAGGTTAGTGCCTCAAAATTGACAAGGTTCGAGCCTTAGAAGTCCATGTCGGTGCTTTTCATATTACAGGTTGGAGCCTAGGAGATTAAAGATCAGTTTCTTCATCTAGCATTGGAGGCCTACATATATTGTACTTGATTTATTGTAAAGAAGAAACCAATAAACGAAATTATTCTTATTGTTCATTTTTTTTCTAAATATAAGTGATCTAAGTGGTAAAATTAACAATTGAAAAGAAATATTGATTCACCCTCCTCTCTGTATTTCCAACAAGCCAAATATCATGTTTGTAGTTCTTTTTAATGTCTCCTTTCTGAGCTACGATGATCAGTGTTTCGGGTTGGTGTTGTGAATGAGTTCGTGGGCTTCTTTACAGATATTCAATGTTCCATCATATAAAAGGTAAGAGAATGCTCCTACCTATTTGTTTTTTCAAGGTTGAATGTGTGCCCTTTTCCTAGATAGTTACGAGAAGGTCCATAGATTCTTTGTTGAATCCATGCTATTTTATTTTCTTTCTTCTTTATGTGTTCAGTTCAAGTGGGTTTCTACTCTTTATTGCAAAATATTAAAGACACTGAATCTATATTAGCTAATGGGAATCTATTTTAGTCCTTTATTTATTTATTTATTTATTTATTTTTATTTATTTATTTTTATTTTTATTTATTTATTTATTATTATTATTATATTATTTATTTTTTATTTATTTTATTTATTTATTTATTTTTTTCACATGCCCAACACCTACTGTCACTTATCATTAAGCTTTACTAGGAAAATCTAATGAACAGATTGTCAAGAAATTGAATGATTTTACAACCAAATTGCTTTTAAATATTTAACCCAACCAACTAGGTAAATGAAATAGTGCAATCTTCAAATAAGCACTCTACAATCTCCAGGCACATAGTGAAATATAAAAAAAAATAAAAAAAAATAAAAAAATAAATAAAAATAAAAATCAACCTACTCAAAACAGAGAAATTTTATTCAGACCTATGCTTTTAATTTGGTTCAAAATAGATAAATTATATTCTTCCCTCTGCTATTTAATTTGGTTTTGTATTTGTGGGGTGCACCTCACTTGTGCTATAGTGCAACACATAAGCAACGCTAGGGAAGCCCAGTAGCAAGTTATTGTATGCGAGCTCTCCCCTTAGAAAAATTCATTTAATATCATCTACTTCTATGAATCACGTACCAGATATTAAACTGATAAGAATAGATACAACACTTGATCTTAGCCAAAAGGCCGAGAAAGGAGATTCCACCATCTTCAAATAAAAGAGGAGATTCATTCAATAGGCTTCTATGTGATTTTTATTTTTTTGTAGTTTAATGGGTTAAAGAAATTTGATTATTTTTGCTGTTGAAAGGCAAGATAATGGGATGTGGAAATCTACGTGGAACATTGAAGATAATTATAGTTAATTTTATATAACAAACCTTTTATTTGATTTTAAATCATAAATATGACAATGGATGCAAGCTTCACTAAAAGAAATTGGAAATACAATTTATCCATTTAACTTCCACTTTTTTCTGCAAGGACTGAACATCCTTGATGATTTCATTGCCTCTAATGTGATAACTCACCACACCATGCAAAATTCCAATTCAATTCAGAGTGATTTAAACTACCAAAAGAAAATAAAAAATCCAATGAATAATTAATTCAACCCATCTACGTCTTTCTGTTTGACTCAAAATCATTGAGTTACAATAGTTCCTCTCCCACTAAACTATAACAACCCTTGAAGTTAAGAAGTTTCGAGTGGTGGGTATGTATATCTCCTATCTTATTCCTTATTGGAGCTGTGGGTATTTAAATCTCCTATCTTATTTCTTACCTGTGCCCACTATACACAGTCATAGCTTTTATTCAGCCAATGCCATTCACCAACACAATTACTGTTATTCACTAATCATCTAACGCAAACCGTGTGGTTGGAGGGAGTCGGGAATTGTATCTTGGATGATAAATTATGTGAAATTAACTATATAGATGGATATTAATTACCTAGATGGCCAGGTTAAATAAATTAATAGAGATATAGTGCTAGCGAAGGGGATTCCTTTGACTATTCTCCTCGAGTAGCAAGAGCTAAAAACTAAAAATTATGTCGACTATTTTTCAAACCGACCTAAGGAAACTATAGTTGAGGTAGCCTGAGTCTGGAAGCTAGCCTCTTATTGCTATTTGTGCTAAAGGATCACTCTGAGGTTGAGAATATAGTGCAATTTTCCAATATATGGAAACTTTTGTTTAACAGTATATCCTCATATTGGAGATACAGATGGAGAAAGCTCGCGAAGGTTATGGCTAGGGTTTCAGCAATCTCTACAGACAACAGAACCATGGAAGGCCTCTGTAACCCTGTTTACACCTTCCCTTAGCCGGGGGTTTTGTTACCGTCGACACCTCTCTGCTGTGGGGTTTTTTATTATACTGTTGAGGCGTTAGGGGTTACCTTCAGACTGTTTTACCGACTGTCTCAACTCCGAGTTTTTTTGGCGGTCCGATCGGGGTTATCTGGCACTCTCTCCGTTATACCTACTATTCTGAGGTGTCCTCTATTTTGAGAAGCCACTGCTGACATGGATGATTTGGATGCCATGGACTATTTCGAGGACCCTCTTTTCCTGTATCGTCTAGTTTATTTAGCCCTGATTACTCTCTGGCGGAATCTTCTCATCCGCTTCCTGTGATCTTGTCGGATGACCCTCCCACCTGGCCTGTGCTGTCTACCCCCCGGCTTCCCCTGCCTCTCTCGGTTTTATCTCTGACTGCCTAGACCCTAACCCTGGTTTGGCCCCCCTGGTTACAAATGAATTGACCCGGCAGCTGACTTCTCAACTGGTATCCGTGGGTACTTTCGGTATTAACCCTCAGGTATCTCTCGCTCCTCCTTCGGGCTGTTTTTCTGCCATCCCGCCACTTTCCGGTACATTACCTACCTCTCTCGGCAATTTCTCCCCCTCCTCGTCTAACCCAAACCCTCCGCCTGTTCACTCTAACCCCGTTCCGGATCGATCACTGCATCTGCCTCCTCTGGGGTCTAAGACGAAGTACAAGTGTTTCAAATCAAGGGTGGACGATATCATCCTGAGGTTAGAAGAGGACATTCAGTGGGAGGAGACTATGGATTTCGCTGACAAGGTCTTAGTCGGTCGCATCAGGCGCTGAAACTACTTGGCAGCTCATTTGAAGACCTGGGCGGCAAAGGTATGGGGTCACCATCTGGTTGACATCCCCTTCGTACAGACATTTGTGAGAGGATGGTTTGCCTTGAGATTCGCTCGTGCCGACCACACAAATTTGGTCTTATCCTCCTACTGGAACTTTGAACATGCCCCGGTACTTCTGAAGCGATGGACGCCTCTTTTTGATCCAGATACTGAACAAATTGGCATTGGACCAGTGTGGATCCAGCTCCCAGGTATCCCATTACAATATTGTTATGAAGATATCTTTAGGAGAATTGGTAACGCTCTCGGCACTTACATGGATTTCGACAAGTCTTACCAGTACACGGGTATGATGGCATATGCTCGTATTCTTGTAAATCTTGACACTAGAGGAGGCCTATAGGAGTACATCACTATACAATGGAGGGATACTTCCCGTAAACAAATCATTGACTACGAGGGCATCCCGTATCACTGTCGTAGATGCCACAAAGTTGGACACCTTTACAAGGATTTCCCTCTCTTGCATAAGAACAGGGGTACGGATCAGAATTTGGGGGCTGAGCAGCCCATTGGAGACTCTACTCAGAGGGTTGATACCACGATACCTGATATCATCGACGGAGATGCAAAGGCCCTTCAAGGTATAACGACAAAGGAGGCCCCTGACAAGCATCCAGTTAACTCACCCACACCTATTCCTCCAGCCAGCTCTGGACTTGCAGGGGCGATCTCCTCATCTTCGGGTATGTTTACTTCTCCTGCTCTCACTTCTCCTATATCAAGATTTTCGAATGATATTGCATCTCTCACTTGCATGGGTTCGACCATCCCTATCTCCACTACCTTGATTTCTTCGTTCATTTTGCGAACCCATGGGAACATCCCCCTTTCCTCCCTTAATTGCTCCCTCCCCCTTCCCCCTCTTATTACTGCCCCCTGCCTCCCATCCCTGATTTCATCCTCCCTCCCATCCCTCCCCTACCCTCCCCCCTATCTCCCCCAGTACCCTCTTCGCTCGGGATCTAAGGATAGGGGTTTAGACGCGATTGGGCTGGACCATATGATTCCCCCCTCCTCCCATAAATCGTCGAGAGGTCGCCCATCTCAGCTCACCAAAGCCAGACACACTGCGGGTGAAGAAGTTACCCTCGAGTGTCAGCATACCATTGTCAGGGCCCTTAGAGCTAGGAACGGCCCTCAACCTCACCCTCCATGAAGTTCCTATCCTATAACTGCAGAGGGTTTGCTAGCCAACCCAAAAAGCTAGCCCTTAAGAGACTGCTCACTTCTTCTCAGTTGGATATCATTTTTCTTCAAGAAACCCTATCCCCAGCTATAAATCTTATAAATACTCTAAATTCTTGGCTGCTAAACTGGACTTTCCATGCTTTAGATGCGTCTGGGAGATCTGGAGGAATTGCAATCGGTTTTTGCAATAAATCAATGGAACTTCGGAACTCATGGGGAGGCAGAGGCTTTATTGGCATGGACATTTTTTCCCGCTCCCTGGAATCTAAAATCCGAGTTATGAATGTATATGGTCCATGTATGGACAGGGCGACATTTTGGAGGTCCCTCCTTGACTCTTATCTCATGCAAGCTAACAATATCATCTTGGGAGGGGATTTGAATTTTTCGCTGGGGTTCAGCGAATCCTGGGGTCACTCAGGTCAAGTTGATGGTCTCTCAAACACTATCTCTACCTTACTTGAGCAGCACCAGTGGGTTGACATCCCATCTGCCAAGTTTCAGTATACTTGGTCAAACAATCGCAGTGGTGAACACAACGTTGCAAGGAGACTGGATAGGTTCCTTATCAAAGAAGTGTTCCTAAGCTCTCTTCCTCGTATCAGGCAGTGGGTTGGTTCTGGAGGCATCTCTGATCATCGACCAATATTCTTAGAATTGGCAGATACTAACCAGAAAATAAAAAGCCCCATTAAGTTCAATGCCTCTTGGCTCAAGGACCCCTCCTATATTCAATTAGTAACAAATTTCTGGCAAACCAACCCCATTATGGAACAGGAGGACCATACTACTGGCTTCATCAGGAAATTGACAGAACTCAAGAGGATGACTAGAAGGTGGGCTCATCAGAAATGGATAAATGATGATAATTTTTTGAGGGAGGCTGAACTGGCCATTGCCTCTTTTGAGGACACATCTAATGGCACCTTCTTATCTCAAGAAAATAAAGATATTTATACCTCCCTTGTCTTGAAGCGTTCCCATATACTCAAAGAAAGAGAGGAGAGCTGGAGACTCAGAAGCAAGGCAATCTAGCTTACCGAAGGAGATAACAATACTAAGTTCTTCCACAAATTTGCTAATGGAAGAAAAGCTATAAATAGTGTCATGCAGAAAGAGTTAATCTTGCGGAAAAAACCAACCTCCCTAGAAGCCTAAGACTTTCTAGTGACAAACAAGACAATTAAGA
>APFE030160202.1:323231-337553 GCA_000404065.3 Pinus taeda
CTTGCGGACAAAACCAACCTCCCTAGAAGCCTAAGACTTTCTAGTGACAAACAAGACAATTAAGAGCAATCCTTCTCTAAACATGCATTTATCACACGAGAAACCAAGTGTTTTAGATCCTACCTGTAGTCCAATGTTGTTGTAGTATTCTAGCCTCGTCGATCCAGATGAGCTCCTCCTTCACTTTGAAACCTGCATTCGCTAACAATCAAATGATTACATAACACCTGAATATCCCATGAAATAAAACATATTCAACATATAGACCAAGGAGTATATGAAACAATTCATTAATAACAAATCATTGAGAAGAATGGACTTATTTGTATTAATAGGAAACAAAAGAAACCATTACAACCTGAGCCTTGGTGTTGTGCAAGTTCCTCCCAGGGTCCAGCAAGAGTTTTCCTCTACTTTGACAAGCTCACCCACTTCCATATGAAACAAGAAAGGATGGTAATCTCTCCTCACAAGCTTCTACAAGGAAGTCCTAATTCCAGCAGCATCTACCCTTTGGAATGTTCAGCTTTCAACCTCCCCTCCTCTGGCCCAATGCCTGTATTTATAGTGTTCTAGAGGAAGTTACTCAGGTCCAACATCAATGGGATACTCCCTCTTTTGGATGGGGTAGTTCCTCTCTTGATGGGATAAGTTCCTCCTCTATCATAGGGATGCATGAACCATCTGGAGGCGCTCAATACACGTCAAACAATCTTCTAGAAGGCTCTAGAAGTGACCACAAGTAACTTTTTAAGATGAAACTCGTGCCTTTTGACCTTTACAGGAGTACGCACCCATCCCTTGACTTACATAGCGTACAAGTACACAGGTACAATGAGCTTGGGATGCGTACATGCAGGCAAGGTAGAGAGAACCTGCGTACCCAGAGATAAACATGATTTTAAATGACTTTCTCTCTTTCTTGAAGTTTGACATGGAGAGCAGAGGTATAAGGCTTTGACAAGGAGGATAGTATGACTGTTGATGGAGCCATACTAACTGCAGATAGTCATGGTGACAAATTTCAGTGTAACAAATACCATCTGGGAACTCCACAATGCACATGGACAATCGATTACTACACAACAAGACTTAGCCAGATTAGCCAATGAGCACTTTTGCAACATCTATAAGGCGCCTAGAGAAGTGAACATATTGGAAATCATGCGGGTGGTAGAACATTTCCTCAAGTTTGCATAGCAGGACAACTTGGAGAACCTAACGATGGAAGTGACAAAGGAAGAACTGGAAGCAACTCTAAAATGGTTGAAGAAAGATAAGAGCCCTGGACCTGACAGATGGACCATAGAATTCTATATTTATTTCTTTGATACCCTGGGGGATGATCTTCTCAAGATTGTGGAGGACTACAGAATAAAGGACAAATTACCAATCGGCAATCAAATCCACCTTCATTGCCCTTATTCCGAAATTTGATTTCCCTTCCTCTTTCAATGATTTCCAACCCATCTCTCTTTGCAACTGCTTGTATAAGATCATTGCAAAGATCATCACAAATCATTTGAAGCCAATCCTATCTAGGCATATATCCACAGAACAGTATGCTTTTCTCGAACATAGATAGATACATGAGGCGATTTCCACTGCTCAAGAGCTCCTACATACTATGCATACCAAGAAGCAAAAAGGTATGATTTTCAAGGTGGACCTCTCGAAGGCTTTTGATCGTACAAATTGGCTCTACATTAGATTGCTATTGACCCACTTGGGCTTTCCTCATATATATTTTAAGTGGATCATGTGCTGCATCAAGGACGTACCTTACAACGTTTTATTAAATGGAGAAGCCACATCTTTTTTCCTATGAGAGAGAGGACTCAGGCAGGGATGTCCTCTCTCCCCCCTCCTCGTTTTACTTATCATGGAAGGATTAAGTAGATTAATCATCACTGCCTACAATAGGAATCAATTGGTTGGCATAAAGATCTCGGAGAATTTTTACCTTACCCATCTGTTATTCGTTGATGATGTTCTCATTTTCCTAAATGGCAGCATTGGAGACTCCTCAGCCCTCCTGAATATTTTCAATCTCTTTTGACAAGAAACTGGAATGACTGTGAACAACGGGAAGTCCACATTGACCGCCTTTGGATGCTCCCAGCATGAGACCATATTCACCTCTCAGCGCTTCCCCTTCACCCCATTGAATTTGGAATATGGTCTAAAATACCTGGGATTCAGGCTCAAGCCCCTTGGTTACAGGATAACGGATTGGACGTGGCTCATTGCCAAAGTGGAAAAGCACCTTCAGGTATGGTACCATAAATACCTATCCCGTGCTGGTAGATTAATCCTTATCAAAGCTGTAATCGAGGCCACTCCTGTTTTCTAGATGACCCTGGCTTGGGTACCAAAAAGTATTCTGAATAGGCTACAAAGCATATGTTACAGATTCTTATGGAAGGGCAATCAACCAGGCATAATTTTTGCTTGGGTCAGTTGGGACAAAATTTCCACTCCAAAGAGATGGGGAGGATGGGGAATAAAACAACCTGATCTTTTTTCGAAAGCCTTGGTAGCAAAGCTCGGTTGGCACCTTATTACCTCCAACAGTCTTTGGCATCGAGTTGCACATATGAAATACATCTGGCCAATGAATTTGATGGATTGGTTCAGACAGATCCATGGAACCAATAATAACATTTCCAATATATGGAAGGTGGTTATGACTGCATTACCACTACTTCGAGAAGGCATTAGTTGGAGAATAAACAAAGGAAATGTTGTTCGTATTGGCACTGATCCATGAGTCAGATGCGGCAATGCACACAGATTGCCTATAGACCTGGTCAGATTCCTTAACAGTAGGGACATCACTCACATTAAACACAATGGAGATAGGGAAAATTCCTTCTTTCTTAGGCAGGCTTGGAAATCGGCACGAGATTTGGACATTCCTGAACCCTGGCAATGGGATTGGTAAGAATATATCAAAGCTCTCACATAGGCACATATCCGTTTGAGAGATGAACCGGATAAGCTCATATGGGCTTTCGCTAAAAACGGGACATACTCACCTAAAGAGGGCTACATCAGACTTATGGAACATCACAGGCCTTAGTACATCAACCCGGTTTGGAGAATATTTTGGAAGTTAAAGGCGACACCCTGGTCCCGTTTACTGTTGTGGAATATAATTTTTGACAAGATACCGACAAGAACAAATTTGATGAAAAAGGTTCTTTAATGGCCCATTTTGGTGTCATTTATGTCGAAATGACGAGGAGAGTACTAATCACCTGTTCCTACATTGCCCATCCACACAATATTATTGGAAATGCATCAGCAATCATTATCCCTCTCTAAAAGCCTGGCAAAGGCCCAACCTTCAAAGTGCCTGGAGCACCTGGTGTCAAGACCATACTAGAAAAGCCAGGGACATGCCCCTCCTTGCCTGTTGGTCTATTTGGATTGCCAGAAACCTCTCTATATTCAACCAAAAATCCCCTCATTGGCCGACCATTTTGCTCCATACTATAGCTGATTTTGATCTTATCCCAGAGGAGGACACCAACCCCCCTACTCGCACCATTATCCTGGAAACTATTGACAGATCAAAACCGTGGGATTATTTTGATGGTTCCGCTCAAGAGACAGGATCTAGAGGGGGAGCCATCCTTTTTCTAAATGCATCTCACTGTTATAAGATTCAAATAAATCTTGGCAGGGGCACAAATAATTATGCTGAACTCTGTATTGCAAAACATCTCATACATTTGCTTTAGAACAACACTGCAGGCATTTACAGTTATTGGTGACTCCAAAATCGTATGCAATTGGCTTAATAATGCATCTCATTGAAATGCATATTCTTTGAGACATGTACTAGATGAAGCACAAAGATTGATATCGTCATTTGATTCCTTTGTCTGTCACCACATTTACAGGGAGCAAAATACGAGGGCAGATCATCTATCAAAAGAGGCAACGAATAGACAGGGCAATGACTGGATGATTCAGGAGGAAATTGATGGGTCCTACCATCAATACTATCACATACCTTTTGTGGAACTTGGGTAGATTGGGCTATAAGCCCAAAGTTTTATTATTGTATATAGTAGTTCAATGGCTCATATATGAACATACAGTTTTTGATATACAATATATAGTTTTCTCTCTCTGTGAAGAGACATCACAATTTTGGAGACACAATATAGTTGATTACAGACTCCCTGCTTGGAGACACAACTGTTATACTCTTCTAGCCATTTTGGATAGTCCTATGTATTTCTTGATCGGCAATCCTGCCCCCATATGCATATGCCTCGGCATCTACAAAATGTAATTTCTTTTATATCAATAGAAATTACGACTTTTTTCCATGGGAAAAAAAAATGTATCCTCATATTGGCAATAAATTAAAGCATTATGTTAAAGCCACAAGTTGATAGTAAATTAAAGCCACAAATTGATAGTAAATTAAACTGGAAGAAAATTAAAGCCACAAACTGATAGCAAATTAAACCATCAAATTGGTTTTTCATAATAGAATAAAACCCACAAAAGTTTAAAGAGAAACTTTTGAAGTGTATTTTACTGCCCATAAATTAAGTCCTTAAACGTTTTCTCATAATAGAAAAAAAAAACCCACAAAAGTTTAAAGCAAAAATGGTGCATTGTATTCTCCAGTTGCGTGACATTTGCAACATTTAACATATAAAAATGAGTGTTTCTTCTGTGAAATGACAACCATGGTCCCGAATCAACCATATAGCCAGTCGACAGTTTGAAAAAAACCTGTGAGAAAGCATTCAGTGAGAACCGCATTGGCATTGCTGAAAAAAGTTTGACCGCATAGCACCTTGCTGCAAAATATAATTTGGTTTACCTACAAGCAAAGTAGTGAAACCCCTATCATTTCATCAGTGGAGAGTAACAGTGTAAGATAGAAATTGATTGAAGATGGTGGAATTGATTCAATACTTACCTGTGATGTTTATATATATTTATTACTTTTAATTATATGAATGTATTTGTTAATATTCATACATGTAAAAATAAATAATAATTTTCTAAATAAAATTATTAATATCAATAATTAAGTGTAATTAGTAATAATTAGACAGGGTGTAATTTCATTATATATTTTTTTTTTTATTTTTTATTTTTTAATTAGAATTATCTGATATAATTATTTAATAAATCATTTTTTTAAAATTATACTTAAAAAAGATTAATTAAAAAGAGAAATGAATTCAATTATGCACTAATGTAATGTGTATTCCTTATTTAAGCACTCATGCTTATAGTAATATTGGTTTTCAATGGCTTCCTTTGTCCATTTGTTTTTGTTGGGTTCCTTTACTTTAGGTTATATGGACTTTAGTTTATATTGAGTTTAACAATATCAATGTCAACGAGAAAAATGTTATGTAAAATGCGATGAAGATATTCTGTGTGGATATTTATGTAGGTTCTTTCTTTTTTAAATGTAATTGTTCGTCTCCTTTGAAAGATTGGTTTTTGTCAGTGTTTTATTTTTAGTTCTTCTGTTTATCGAGCTTTATGTTTTACTTTTCAAAGGTTCATCTGTTTGGAGATATTGTTATTTGGTTGGTATTTGTTGAACAATATCCTCTATGTCGTAAATGTTGTATGATAAGTCTTCTGCGAAAGATTGCAATTGCAATTTAAGCAAGTTAATATTTTTTAAAAACATATTTGATTTTAAAAGTTTCATCAGCCATGTAATACGAAAACAATGCATACTCTGAATTGTTTGTGGAAACTCCTTTTTTAGTTTTTTTTTATTCACAACAATTATAGGTTAACAGAAACTGTGTAAGGGGACCTTCACCTTCGTAGATTTAGAGACCTTCACCTGTGTAAGGGGAGATTCACCTTGCTTTTGGCAAACATCTAATGGTCCTCCATTGGCTGCATATAGAAGGTTCTTTGTTGAAACTCTTGTTGAGCGTAACATCGAAACATATGAAAGTTTCCATATGTTGTTAAAGTTGCCTCTAGTTGTTTTCCCTTTGGATGTTGGGAAGAAAGTTTACCAAAGGCTTGTTGTACATTCTAATGAAATTTCTTGTGGGAACAACTTTGTATAGGTTTATCAAATGAGGCAACATTTTTTGGCCCATTTTTGCTTAATTTTAACGACAAGATCATGGACTTTTGATGTTGGTCATAAATAAGAGCAATGGAAAGCATAGGATAAGCGTGCTATTTTTCGTGTTTGGCCCTATTTTTATGATGTTCCAAATGAAGAACCTGAAGAATTCGAACCATTTTGATGGTCAGAGTTGTTGTACAAGACATTTCATGACATTTCTTTGGATATCGGGAACATAAGAGAAACAATCATATAGAACTGGAGGAATTTCATATATAATGTGTGGCACGTTGATCACACTCCTTTGCAAAATGAAAGAAATGAAGAAGATGTTGAGCCCATAGTGCATGATGAAAATGTTTATCAAGATTCCAAAGAGTGGAAAATTTTCTCTTGAATAATTCCCCCAAACAATGTGCACATTTCAGATCTTCAAAACCTTGTTAGAAGGGACTTTGATATTAACCATAATTGGCAAGAAACTTTGTTGTCAGATGAAATTATTCAATAAGAAATCCATTTTATAGAAGACACAAAGTGTTATGGTGTTCTTAATATAAATTATGTTGGGGAGACAATTTTCTGGCCTTTAGAATTATCATAGAAACAACGTACTACTTTTGAAATTATGTTTCACCACTTTGCTAATGCTCTAGAAGATGACCCTTTGATATTGATTATTCAAGGAATTGCATGAATAGGAAAATCCACTCTCATTCATTGTATTTTTCATGCTTTTTTAGCTACAACGATCAGTGGCAACAACCCCATATTATTTCTTGCTCCAACTAGTTTGGTTGATTTTAATATACATTGGAAAACAATACACTCTGCTTTGAAAATACCTATTAAAGATATGAAACCACTTAATGGTCAATATCTATCAAATTTCCAAGAAGAAATGTGGCACATTCGTTATATTTTAATTGATGAAATGACATGTCTTGGGCCTTGGTTGTTTCTACAAATAGATTCTCATTTGCGAGAGGCCTTTCCAGAAAAAAGGATTCTCCATTTGGTGGCAAGTTGATGATTCTTGTGGGTGATCTTGGGAAACTTCTTCCAGTTAGGGATAAACCCCTTTATGCAAGAAGAAAAATGGGGAAAGTGTTGTGGGAAATATTCAACTTTGTTGTCACATTGGATAAAATTTACAAGCAACAGAGAGAGATCCAGGCAGGCCTCTTTTTGCAAACTTTTAACTAATATAAGAAATGTTGAGCCCTTTTTGGATGATTGGGATCTTCTTATGACACGTGTTGATAACTGCTTTGATTCTGAACATAGGGATTTATTTGATTCTTCAGTACACTTGTTTGCAAAAAATGATATCGTTAATTTGTACAATCGCAAAATGCTCAAATCCTTGAACTTCCCAGTTGCTAGATGTGTTGTAGAATGTGTTAGGAGATTGGGTATTGTTGACAGTGATGATGATATGTTCGATCATGAGGTCTTATTGTGTCATGGTCAGCATGTCATGCTTACATGTAATTTGTGGGTGGAAGCTGATTTGGTAAATGGTGTTGTTGGGTTTGTAGAAGATATCTTTTATTCATGTGGTACACACCCGCCTCAAATTCCGCAATTTGATTAAGCTATTTTAGAGAAGTACATTGGTCCTCCATTTGATAATGATTGTCCTAATGTTGTGCCAATAACACCTATTGTAAGAGGGAACCTTAGAAAAATGTCATTAAGAATGGCTTGGGGCTTGACTATATATAAGTCACAAGGGATGACTTTGCAATGAGCCACTATAGATATTAGAGAAAGGGAGAGGCAAGGATTAACCTTTACATCCATATCGAGAGTGAGATCAATCGATGGTTTTCAGATTTCACCTCCTTTTTCTTATCAACGCTATGAAAAAATGCAAAATAATGCTTATGTCACACTTAGGAAAAAAGAGGAGAAGCGATTGAAGTCTATATCATTTTGAGGTTTTTTATCCATAATTGAGTTGACAGGTTTGGTAAAGTGGTTTCAAATGCTACAAATGGTTAATGTTTTTTCCCCTGCCATGTGTTTAGTTGTTTAAGCTTTTGTTTTTTTTCTTTCTTATGTTGAATGTCTGAAGAAAAAATCTTATTCATCTTGTGGTTCATCTACATTGGGTTTCTTATCTTTGTCCATTGGGTTTAATATATTTCCCCCCGGTTTACAATGCGTTTCAATTTAAATTGTTGATCCCTTTTCTTAATTGTTTCATAGCATTGCTAATATTTTTGTTATGGTTTATAAACCTTGCTTTATCATATCAATTTGTTACATTTGTTAATTTTTTAGACCAATATTTAAGGGTTTAATATTGTTTGAATGGTTTAGTGTTTATGCATGCGTTTCAGAAAAATATCAATACTTCTATATAAATTTTGTTGTTTCTTGCAATTTATGCTTATAGTAACATTGGTTTTCAATGGCTTCCTTTGTCCTTTTTTTTGTTGGGTTCCTTTACTTTAGGTTATATGGACTTTAGTTTATATTGATTTTAACAATATCAACCATGTAGAGGTGTGCAATGTCAACGAGAAAAATGTTTTGTACAATGTGATGAAGATATTTTGTATGGATATTTATGTAGGTTCCTTCTTCTTTTCTAAATGTAATTGTTCGTCTCCTTTGAAAGAGTGGTTTTTGCCACTGTTTTATTTTTAGGTCTTCTATTTTTCGAGAATTATGTTTTACTTTTCAAAGGTTCATCTATCGAGAGAGATTGTTATTTGGTTGGTATTTGTTGTACAATAACCTCTATGTTATATTTGTTGCATGAGAAGTCTTATGCGAAAGGTTGCCATTGCAATTTACGCAAGTTAATATTTTTTAAAAACATATTTAATTTTAAAAGTTTCATGAGCCATGTAATATGAAAACAATGCATACTCTGAATTGTTTGTGGAAGCTCCTTTTTTTATTTTTTATTCACAACAATTATAGGTTAACAAAAACTGTGTAAGGGGACCTTCACCTTCATAGGTTTAGAGACCTTCACCTATGTAAGGGGACCTTCATCTTCGTAGATTTAGAGACCTTCACCTACGTAAGGGGAGATTCACCTTGCGTTTGGTAGACATTCGATGGTCATGCGTTAGCTACATATAGAAGGTGCCTTGCTAAAACCTTTATTGAGCGTAACATTGAAGCTCATGGAAGTTTCCATATGTTGTTAAAGTTGCCTCGTGTTGCTTTTAGTAGTAAATTTTTCCTTTTGAATGTGGGAAGAAAGTTTTCCAATGTCTTATTGTATATTCTAATGAAATTTCTTGTGGGAACAAATTTTTAGAGGTGTATCAAACGAGGCTACATTTTTTGGCCCATTTGTGCTTAATTGAAACAATAAGATCATGGACTTTTGATGTTGGTTGTAAATAAGAGCAATAGAAAGTACATGATGCACATGTTATTTTCCGTGTCTGGCCATGTTTTTATGTTGTTCCAGATGAAGACTCTAAAGAATTCAAAACATTTTGTTGGTCGGATTTGTTGTACAATACATTTCATGACATTGCTTTGGATATCGGGAACACAAGAGAAACAATCATATAGAATGGAGGAATTTGATATATAATGTGTGGCATGTTGATCACACTCCTTTGCAAAATGAAAGCAATGAAGAAGATGTTGAGCCCGTAGTGCATCATGAAAATGTTGATAAAGATTCCCAAGAGTGGCAAATTTTCTCGAATAGTTCCCCCAAATAATGTGTACATTTCAAATCTTCAAAACCTTGTTACAAGGGACTTTGATATTAACCATAAGTTGCAGGAAACTTTGTTGTCAGATGAAATTATTCAGTAAGCAATCCATTTTATAGAAGACACAAAGTGTTATGGTGTTCTTAATATAAATTATGTTGGGGAGACAATTTTCTGACCTTTAGAATTATCAGAGAAACAACGTGTTGCTTTTGAAATTGTCTTTCGCCCCTTTGCTAATGCTCTAGAAGATGACCCTTTGATGTTGATTATTCAAAGAACTGTTGGAACAGGAAAATCCAATCTCATTCATTGCATTTGTCATGCTCTTTTAGCTACAATGATTGGTGGCAACAGTCCCATATTATTTCTTGCTCCAATTGATTTGGCCACTTTTAATATACATGGGAAAACAATGCACTTTGATTTTAAGATACCTATTAAAGATAGGAAACCACTTAATGGTCAATCTCTATCAAATTTCCAAGAAGAAATGAGGCACATTGTTATATTTTAATTGATGAAATGAGATTTTTTGGGTCCAGGTTGTTTCTGCAAATAGATTCTCCTTTACGGGAGGCCTTTCCAGAAAAGAAGGATTCTCCATTTGGTGGCAAGTCGATGATTCTTGTGGGTGATTTTGGGAAACTAATGAGATTTTTTGGTTCTAGGTTGTTTCTGCAAATAGATTCTCCTTTGCGGGAGGCCTTTCCAGAAAACAAGGATTCTCCATTTGGTGGCAAGTCAATCATTCTTGTGGGTGATATGGGGAAACTTCCTCCAGTTAGGGATAAACACCTTTATGTAGGAAGAAAAATGATGAAAGTGTTGTGGGAAAGATTCAACGTTGTTGTCACATTGGACAAAATTTACAGGCAATAGGGAGAGATCTAGGCATGCCTATTTTCGCAACCTTTTAACTAATATAAGAAATGTTGAGCCTTTTTTGGATGATTGGGGTATTCTTATGATGCGTGTTGATAATTGCTTTTATATAAACATAGGGATTTATTTGATTCTTCAGTACAATTGTTTGCAACAAATGATATCATTAATTTGCACAATTGTAAAATGCTCAAATCCTTGAACTGCCCAGTTGCTTGATGTGTTGCAGAATGTGCTAGGAGATTGGGTATTGTTGACAGTGATGATGATGTGTTGGATCATGAGGTCTTATTGTGTCATGGTCAGCGTGTCATGCTTACATGTAATTTGTGGGTGGAAGCTGATTTGGTAAATGGTGTTGTTGGGTTTGTAGAAGATATCTTTTATTCATGTGGTACACACCCACCTCAAATTCCGCAATTTGATTAAGTTATTTTAAAGAAGTACATTGGTCCTCCATTTGATAATGATTGTCCTAATTTTATTCCAATAACACCTATTGTAGGAGGGAACCTTAGAAAAATGTCAGTAAGAATGGCTTAGGGATTGACTATACATAAGTCACAAGGGATGACTTTGCAACGAGCCACTATAGATATTAGAGAAAAGGATAAGGAGAGGGAGGGATGAGGGAGAGAAATAGGGGGAGAGTGAGAAGGGGAGGGAGGGAGTAGGGGAGGAAGAGAGAGAGAGAGGGAAGGAGGGAGGGAAAGAGAGAGGGAAAGAGAAAGAGGGAAGAAGGGAGGGAAAGGGAGAGAGAAGGAGTAGTTTTGGGCGGAGCTAAAGGGGGAAACAAAGGGAGAAAGAGAGTATAGGGGAGGGAGAGAGGGAGAGAAAAATAATGGTTGGAGTGAGAGTCAAAGGGGAAAGAGAGAGAGAGGGATACAAAGAGGGATGTAGGGAGACAAAGAGTGAGACGGAGAGGGATGGAGGGGGAGTGAGAGAGCAAGTAATGTAGGGACAAAGAGAGAGAGGGTGGGGGGTTGAGGAGGGATAATAATAAGGGGAGAGAAGGAGGGAGGGAGTGAGAATGACTAAGATAGAGAGTGAGGGAGAGAGAGAGGGAAAAATAACTAGGGGGATAGAGAGAAGGAGAGGGAGTAGAGAGAGGGAAAGTGTGGGAGAGAGAGGGGGGAGATCAGGTGTTACACAAAATTTTGTCACTGTCCCTATAATCGCTGTTCCTTGATCCTTTAAGACCTATATAGTGAATCATGCATGCTTTGCCTTCATGAAGAAACTCCCATTGTGTCCCTCTTCATGAGCAAATCATTTCCCTTTTGCACCATTTCCCGTGAAACTTCTGTTTTGCCCAGTTTACAAGACCGGTGCTAATGGCCTTTGTCTCCCCCACATAAATTTGCAGAGATTAGCACTACTCCTCATGATGACCGGAGTGATTGGGTTGTGTTTTAGTCGTGTCAGTCATGTTATGGAAATATTTTTAAATTAGAGTCGAAGCTTCTAGCTCTAGAAGCTTCGTAACGAAAGTCCAGTAAATGGTTTGGTCGGATGGGGTCGAGGATGATAGTTTGGGCTCCTTTCCCCTATAATGATGGAACTACCTCAAGGGATAAGTACTTCACCCATGAGAAGAGGATCCATCTCCCATCCATATTTCCTATATAAACCTCCCTTCTTCCCAAGCACAAACTAGTGTGAGTGTTATAGTTGCAAAGTTTTGATGCCATTTATGAGTAGACAAGCAAGTTATTACTAGTTGTAGACATCTAGTTGTGTGAGGGAGAAGTGTGTTTTGGTTTGGAGTGAAGCCTAAAGGGAAGAGCTTTAAAACTATTGTTCTTTGAAGCCATCATGGAATGCTAGTAGAAGTGTGTGGGAACCTGGTCTTGTCAGAGGAAGACTGCAACATCAAGATGAATCGTTGTAATCTCTCTTTGATATTAATATATGCAACTATAAATTGATTTCCTACATGTTTTGTAATATTAAATATTCATGGCTTAATGTTTCTTGACTTGTTAAGTAGGTTCAATTGCGATTTGTCTATTATTATGTTTGTGTGTTGTTGTTGTTTACTTGTTTTAGGAGCTTGAAGAAGGAAGCAAGAGATTGTTGGAGTGAGCAAGCGAGGACATCATCAAGCAAGATAAGCGACCAAGAGGTAGGCCCTCTTGATTGACTCTAACCTAAAGAAATCTTCCATAGAATGTATCTATTGTGGTTAGACCCATTATCGAGCTAGAATATTTTGTTCGTGTCCGCACTTATAATTTTACTTCAGCACAAATTGGTGACTCCACTGGGGATCCTAATCCTTTTGTTTGTTTTGGATTCCATGATTTCGTGAGAACTTTTGTAGTTCCACTTTTTCCCTTTGGTTATGTTTCTTTTCTCCTGTTTACTAGCTTGAGTCTAAAATTCATAGCAACAGATCTGGTCCCTCTTTTATTTTTTTTTCCTTAGCTACCCCGACCAGTGTGCTTAATCCATTGACAGTGGCGTCAAACATCACGAATTGCTGAGGAACAGTCATGCTCACCAGCCTCTAGTGCTTTTTGTTGGTCAGGTAGTCGTACCGATGCCTGTAAGTGAAGATTAGGGCTTGACCCTGTTGATGCCTCGAAAATCGTTGCATCGACATTGGGGGAAACCACCCGGTCCGGACCTTAGTGCAGCGCCTTTTCCGTTTGGTGTAGTGGCTCCGACTGGGGATAATGGGACCAGTTTCCCAGCAATAGATAAATGGGATGAATGAAGACTTTGAGAATAATAGTAGCGATAGGTGAATGACTAAAACTATTGACAGAAATATAAATAACTAAAACTATCCCGGGAATCTAATTGAACTTCTAAAGCGTAGCTTTTGATGTTCTATATTCTAAAAATACAATTATATAGATAACAGCATTCTCAAAACACAGATATTAAATCATTCAAGATTACTGTAACTAAATAGTTAGATACAGTGATTAAAGCGATACTACAAAACTTTAAAGGTTCATACCATTAATGCATACATGTTTAAATAATAAGGCACATCATATGAACATCCAATAGTGGTATGAACAAGATTTCCTGTTGATACGCATGCATACAGATAATGATAGCAGAAAGTAATTACACAGTGAAATCAAATACACATAATGAATTCAAACCAAAGATAAAAGTACCATTTGAATTGTAAGCCACTCCCGATATGAATCGCTATGTATGACTTCTACTTCAACGCATAACAATCTTTGAATCAATGACAGTAGTGCACATTTGAATCAAGAAACTTCTCCGTTAAAATAAAAGCAGGTGGTCGAGTTTCATAAAAGAATATAGGCTGAAGCACAGTAGTGCAAACTTCAATCTGTTAAGTCTTATACAAAATTTTACGACCCTTTCTAAATGCATGAAAGGGTCTATAAATACTATACTAATCTAAAATATCTATCAAAACAGAAAGCCTAACTAATCTGATGTCAATAAATTCTATTTGCTATTCTGCTAGCGATCGGAGGATGCTGGGCGATGAATCACTCTGTCGGCTTCTTTCCTATGTACCTGAGCTGATTGATAGCGAGCATTGGCTCAACTTCAGGAGGTTTGTTGAGCTTGGAACTGAGCTGGGCTGCATAGGTGGAGTCCTGGATCTCGGGAATCATATATTGCATGGCGTCGGTTAGGCACTTGAGAGCAGATCTTTGTTTA
>APFE030160205.1:13986-42542 GCA_000404065.3 Pinus taeda
TTGTGAGGGGTATGCTTCTTGGTTTCCATAATTTTGCTTTCCACTATGTCACAAAGCCCTTTTACTCTTTCCAATTGTCGTGGTGTTGCTCTAAAGAAGGTGTTTCTCTTTGTATCCTCATAATGTGCTATCATTTCCTCCGTGAAAATTGACCACGTAACAAATAGTTTACGAGAACAAAGCCCTGTAGTAGCCCTCTGCGTCCTGTAGTAACCCTGTCTGACCTGTAGTAGCCCTTTGCATCCTCTTTCTAATGCCACCAGTCCGATCCAAATTGGATTCTCCAAGAAAGAGTTATGCCAAATCTCCCACAGTGAACTGATTATAGACTAGTTCAGTAGATCGAACTTGTACGACGTGCCACGAGTCACTGTTTCGACCTTTGGCTTTGAAAAATATATACACAAAACTACAGTCCATCCTTTTTATGTACCTTCTTATGAAATTTCAATCCGATGCTTAGAGAGAAAGTTATGATGATTTTCCCCAGGTCACCTGTTTGAAATGTAGTTCAGGAGTCTGCAAAAAGACCAACTTCCTCATATCATATCTCTTCAAATATAGCACGAAAATCTCTGAAATTTGGACCCGGGATTCAGAGTGATTTCTTCTCAAATGGGTTTTTTTTCAACTTCTGAAACATCGCAAAAAAAATGTTATAGCGAAAATACCACGATGACCTGTTTGGAGCAGCAAAACCCTAGAATCCAAAGCTCTGATACCAAATGTTATGGAACCAGCTCACAAAAAGAAAGAAAAGATAGTTGAACGCCTTAGAATTCAGCCTCTTCGAGGGGGAAACCTCCTTTACATTACATAAATGAACAATTCTTGGATGATACAAATGAAAAGACCTCCTTTCTATATATAGGAGTCTAAGGGGTCATAACATAATTTGAGCCGACATAACAATAATAATAATGTAAGGGCACAATAATAACAATAGTGGGCTTCTATGGGGCACAATAGCAACAATATGGGCACTACATGGGCACATCAATATAATAAGTGGTTTGTATTAATAACAATAAGGGGTTACACTAGTAGTATAGGGGCCTAACAAATTGTTCGAAAATATCAAGATGCACCATAGACAAAAGCATGAAGAAGTTTGGACTCTCAAAAGGGAAGCAAGGGTATGAAACAAACTCAATTAGTGACCAAGAAGTTTTCTTCACAACACACATATTGGCTAGGAATATTATGAGAAATTGTCATGCTAATGAAGTCCCTGCATCGATGTTTTCATTAGTTGTGTAGTGCACTAATGGGGTTCAGTATAAGAGGGCCACATATCTATGCCAAGAGTTTCTAGATGACTGTCGCGAGGTTCAGGAAAAAGGTACCACATTTCATTATGCATGGTTGATTTTAATAATTGTGATGCTAGCATGGAGAGATCCAAAGGATTCACAGTTCCTTCCGGTGGCTTCAAATGTTTGTGAAGTCGCGCAATATGCCTCACTATCGTATACCACTAAAGCATCATGAGCATAGTAAAACAAGATGTTCTTTGTATTATACCATATATATTTTCATATGTTGATGAACCATCACCCTCTCCTTTTGTTGAGCCTATACGAGCAGTATAGCTTTGTTGCGAAGTTTAAGGTTGATTTCCACAAGGTTTACATGCAAGCTCATAGGGACACAGAGAATTAATAGAATCCCCTTCCATATTTAGTAATAGAAGATGATCTTGTCACACAAGTACAACAATGGCCCACAAAATGGATGATTGTGTTGGAGGAAGAGGCAAAGGCAGAAGATAGTGTGACATAGGAGGGCACATCGTGACATGAAGAAGTGAGTGGGAAGGAAAAGGATAAGGATCAATATGAGAATGAGTCAAAAGAAGAGGAACAACATGATGAGGGTCACTAGGATCCTCCTGAAGCAGATGAGGATAATAAGGAGTCTTAAAACATAGAAACAGAACAAGTTGTCACAGAAAAAAAGAAGGCACAAGGAAAAGCTGCCATGAAGAGCAAGAAGAAGTAGAAGGCACATAATACAAAGGATATCACACCAATTATCCTTAATGATAGGTACCTCGATAAGATTGTGGATAGGATCCAGGAGGCGATAGTAGAATCATGGAACAAGTTGGAAGATTGCTATGATGCACTTCTAACAGGTGTTTAGAAGCACATTGCAGAACTTGAAATATTGTCACGGATAGTTAGACATCCAGCACAGGTAGTGGAGAATATTGGAGAAGAAATGCAAATAGAGCCTACATTTACAACATGGATAGCATCGATACTTGTCAGAGGCCTGAAGTTTGACTCCATGGAGGTTTATTAGTAGGCTAAAGAATGGAGGAATGTCAACATGAACATCACAACAACACCATTCCAAAGATTACACAAGTTTCACCTAGAGATAATAGAAGAGTTGAAGATGTGTGAATAACACACCTTGCAGTTGAATATTCAGGTAGAAAGAGAGCATTCTTCATTGTAGCAGAATCTCGACTAGATGATCCAAGAGAGGGATCAAGTAGTTTAGTAGCAATAGAAGCTCAAGCAACTGGTTGAAGCAACATGTCAAGATATTCTAGACCTTGATGTTTGAGAATAAGAGCTAGCAAAGGATAAGGTCGTGAAGCTCAGCCTTTCCATTAAAGGGTACAAGGAGAGAATCATTGCAGTACAATTTAAATATGAAATGAAAATCAGTGAGCTGTAGATGAAGCTATAACCAACCACACCATAGGAAGTAAGACAACAAAGGGAGACTGACTTGAAGGCTGCAATGGACAACATCTCTGCAGTAGTGGTAGACTGTGGGAAACTTTTGGACAAGAGCTTACAAATTTGGACTTCGCTGTAGGAAGATCTAAATGTGAAGAAACTGCAAAAATATATTTAACAGAAGCAACACCAATTGGAGGAGATTCGGGAAACTGTGAATAAATTACCGATATCATAGAAGCTCACAAAGATTAATGAGGGAAATGCTCTCTAGAAGACGATTGAGGAGTTGAATACGAAAGAACAAGTTTTGATAGAGAGAATTTAGCCATGGAAAGATGAGGCTCTCTAACTATCCCAAGCAGTAGATGAGAAGCTTTAGGAGCTTCGATAGAGGGAGACAACAATGGTGCATAAAGCTACAAAACATGTGACAGAAGCACTACTAGAGGAAGCGCACAACAAAGAGAAGTAGGTCACAAAGATTACGCAATAGTTCAACAATGCCTACAACATCATCATAGAGAAGATCAAAGGAAAATTTTGCAAGTGACCCAGAAAAGTCACATGTGAGTCTTGAGGGCTAGTTAGCTGCAACCGAACTTAGCCTAGATTTTAGCAAAAACTCTGCATTTTGTGGAGAGGAGCATGTAGTGGAGCGTGCATCGGAGTGCGCAGTAGAGTAGTAGAACATGAAGTGGACCACGTAGTGGAGAAGTTAGAATATAGTGCACGGTGTAAGGGCTTCGAGGTGGGGTGAAGCCCATCCTTTGTGTAAAAGCACAATTTTGTAAAGGGTTTTGGACCATGGTTGCTTATTTTAGGGAGTGCATGGTATTTGTACCATGGTATTGTAATGATGTAACCCTCCGATGTAATAGTATATATAGGGTAAGATAATAAAGAAGAGAAGCATCTTTATGATCCATATCAGTGTTATGGTTGTATTATCATGATCTGTAGTTTTGTAGTGAATGAAAGGCTCTACAGCTGAGTGCGCAAATGCCTAAGTCTACAGCTTAGTGTGTAGACGACCTGCAACTTAGTGCACATATGAACTGCATCTTAGTGCGTAGGCCAAGAACTGTTTGTTTTACAACGATTCATTATATAATCAATAGTTCTTGTGGATGTAGCCACACATTGCAGTGAACTACGGTAAAATTGGTGTCTTCATGTGTATATTTGCTTACTATTTGTCGTAGTATAGTTGTTAATTACAGTTTCACTTTATTTCAGCACAATGATGATTTACGAATTTATATGATACGTTTAAATGTTTAATCTAATGTGGTGAAGTGATTTATGAATGATAAGAATAAAAGGAGATAATAATACCACATCTCTACATCCTTCAAGGTTGTAGAAACCTGGTTCTACATCCTCCCATAGTCACTTCGAGTGAGATTATGATCTACTTGTAGACCATTGCCAAAAGGGCTAGTGATTGAGGGTTTTGTTAGTGTGCAATATAGATCGAACCTGGGTCAACCAAAACCAAGCCAACGTGGGCACCCCTAAACTATCAAGTTAATCACTCAATCAATCTGACTCAAGGTATGCTACTACCCAACAGACTAATCTACCAATGGTCCCTTCTGGAGAATGATGAAATTAAGAGGCAAATTAAGGATTTGTTGTAGAAAGGGCACATCAAGTCAAGTCCATCACCCTGTGGGAGTCTAATCATGTTCATACAGAAGAAAGACCACGCCTAGAGACTTTGTATTGACTATCGAGATATGAATAATATGACTGTCTAGAATAAGTTTCCAATCCCACATACTGATTACCTTCTGGACCACCTCAAGGGGGGTAAATATTTCAACAAGATTGGTTTGAACTTCAGCTATCACTAGGTGCCAATAGAACCCTCTGATGCATGGAATACTGCCTTCAAATCTAAGGAGGGATTTCTCGAATGTTTGGTCATGCCTTTCAGGTTCACGAATTCCCCCGTAACCTTCATAAGGTTAATGTATGACATGTTGCATCCCTTCACCAACTTATTCATGGTAGTGTATTTGGATGACATCCTGATCTTTAGCTAGATTTGGGAATATCACCTACACCATATTAAATAGGTCATCCAAACCTCGTGACAACACAATTTGTGTGTCAATTTGAAGAAATGCACTTTTGGTATGACCTAGGTTCAATATCGGGGGTACATCATTGATGAGCGGGGTGTTCATGTGGACCCAACCAAGATACAAGTTATTCAAGATTGGCCATCCTCAACCACTCTAACAAAGATATGCATCTTTCTGGGTCTTACCAATTTCTACTGCAGGTTTGTGTTGGTTTTATCTCATATCAATTGGCCTTTGAGTCAAGTAATCAAGGTCAAAGAAAAAGAAAATTTCTTCTGGTATGAATCCCAACAAAAGGAATTTTTTGAGTTGAAGCATTACCTCTCAACAGTTCTCACATTACCACACCTGCAACAACCATTTGAGATTGAGAAGGATGCCTCTAACGATGCTATCAGGGTAGTTCTTACTCAATAGGGGAACCTAGTGGCATATCATAGTGAGACACTTCCAAACATAGTCTGAAAGTATCCTACCTATGACAAAGAGATGTATTTCATTGTGCAGGTCTACTAACAATGGAAGCATTATATTTTAGGGAAGGAAATGGTCACCCACACAGACCGCCAACCCCTGTAGTTCATACAGACCATTAGGGGAGCTTTCAGGTAAAATGGGCCTCCTAAGGAAATTATAAAATAATAGTGGAAATAAAAAAATAATATTAGATTAGATCATCAAATTTTAGAGGGAAAAAATAAAAAACTATTCTTTCAACTCATATTTTGAACTAATCTCCTTATGGTTTTACTCAAATTTCAAGTGAAAACACTCATTAGATGTAAAATTTGATTCCTTATCCAAGGAGTACCCATGTTGCATACTTTCGATGGACCCTGCTACACAAAAAATGAGAAATACATGAAGAATGTCATTGCAATCATGTGTTTTCATGTATTTCTCCTTTTTTGTGTAGCAGGGTCCATTGAAAGTATGCAAAATGGGTACTCCTTTGATTAGGAATTAAATTTACATCCAACAAGTACTCCCGCTTGAAATTTGAGTAAAACCTTAGGGAGGTAAGTTCAAAATAAGAGTTGAAAAACTAGTTTTAGTATTTTATTATTTTTTAATCTTTTTACTTTTTTACTCCGAAAATGGTGAATCATCCCCCATGGTTGACATAATCATCTTGAATCCTATTGGTTCTTATAAAGTTTATTTTGGTTGTACATTTTTCTTAGGAGGCCCATTTTAGACCTCAAAATTCCCTTAATGACAAGGAAAGTTGTAGAACAATCACCATTAGAAATGGTCCACATACCTGTAACAGATCCACTTGAACATAAAGTAAAAGAAGGGAAACAACAATAATTTTATAGACTGCCTCAGTTGACTGTCAGTCATAGCGCTAACCATTGTGCTCAGCTCTTGTATACATGAGACTTCAGAATGGCCACATCTTTACAAGAGTGTTCTAGAATTCAACACCACATAACAGATGTTCCTGGAAGGTAAGTAAGTTCTAGACTTTCACCTCCAGGAACCACTATTATGACACATGGGACACATTTATATTCCTTCAAGCAAGTGTACCAAAATGATTTTCGAGGTGCCCTATAGTCGAGTCACTAGACATTTTAGGGTAGAGAAGACAATGGCAATGTAGCAGAGGTATATTGGTTGAATCTTCGATAACATGTTGGGAAGTACACCTGATCTTTCCCTACCTATGTTAGGTCCCTATACTACTAATGCGACCCCTTATTGTTATTAGTGAAACCCCCTTATTATATTTTTGTGCCCATGTAGTCCCCATATTGTTATTAGTGTGCCCCATAGAAGCCCACTATTGTTATTGTTGTGCCCTTACATTATTATTGTTATCTTGGCTCTAATTATATTATGACTCCTTAGACTCCTATATATAGAAAGGAGGTCTTTTCATTTATATCATCAAAGAATTTTTCATTTATGTAATGTAAAGGAGGTTTCCCCCTCGAAGAGCCTAATTTTTAAGTCATTGATCTATCTTTTCTATCTTTTTGTGCGCTGGTTTCATAACATTTGGTATCAAAGGTTTGGATTCTAGGGTTTCGCCGCTCCAAACAGGTCATCATGGGATTTTCGCTATAATGTTTTCTCTATGACATTTCATAAGTTAAGAAAAAAACCATTTTACCAGAAATCGTTCTAAAACGGAGGTCTGAATTTCAGATCTTGTCTCAGTATATTTTTAGAGATATGATCTATGGAAGTTAGGGTTTTTACAAGCTCCAGAATTCCATCGTAAACAGCTCATCGTGGAATTTTCACTATAATTTATTTCTACAAAGGTTCTGACTTTGAAATTAAAACAAATTTGAGCCAAAATTGTGATGAAGCCCTGACCTAAATTTCAGATTTTCTTTCGCTATAGTTTTGGAGATATGGTCCAAGACATTTAGGGTTTTTGCAAGCTCCCAAATTAAATCCCAAAGAGGTGACCTAGGGAAAATCATCATAACTTTCTCTTTTAACATTAGATTTAAATTCCGTTAAACGTTACAGAAGGAGGATGGCCTTTAACTTTTTGTGTATCAGTTTCAGGTCCCAAGGTCGAAACTCTGACATGTGGCACTTCGTACATGTTCTCTATGCTAAACCAGTCTATAATTAGATGAGCGTTGGATATTTAGCATAACTATTCCTCGGAGAATCCAATCTTGATGAAACTTGTGGAGTTGGAAAGAGGACTCAGAGGGCTACCGCAGGATGCAATTTTAGACCTTGGAGATATGCAATTATAGAGACAATAGATTCAATATCGAGCTCCTATAAAGTGAAAAAAGGTGTGTAGTGTCTTTTAAAGTTTTGAATAAATTTGGTTAAAAATCTATTTTTAAGGAATTCAAAGGGCATGGAAGCTAATATGGATGGTATAGAAGAAAAAATTAAAGGAAACATGGAAGATTTGAAGACAAATTTGACAAAGATGCTACAAGAAATGCTTACTAATGGCGAAGGGGTAGTAAATGAAACTCATGATGAGAACAAAAAAAATGTTAATCATGATTTCATAGACTCTAACATTGGATTGAAGACCCACCATGTTCGAAAGAGCGATATGATTAAGTTTCATGGCAAGCATCCCATGACATGGATACTATATATGGAGAAATATTTTGATCTACATGATGTGCAACTGTTACAAAAGGTACGTATTGCATCTTTATATTTAGAACCGAATTAATTTTTATGGTATAAAGGGATTTGTTCTCGTAAACCACTTGTCACTTAGTCAATTTTCATTGATGAAATGATAACACATTATGAGGATACAAAGAGAAACACCTTCTTTATCTAATTGATAAATCTCAAACAAAACGGTTCAATGGTAGAGCACATTGAGGACTTCAAAAAATTGAATAGAAGGGTAAATGATATTCCAGAGAAGTAGAGGATTGATGTCTTCATAGGGACTTTAAAGGATAACATTCAACATGAGGTTCGCCTTTAGGAACTTGATTCATTGGAGAAGGAATTTAGGCTGGAAAGAAAAATTGAAAGCAAAATTATGGCAAAAAGAAATCTCACCACTCACAATTATAAAGATGGAAGTGTTGTTGCTCATAGCCTTCCACAAACTCCAAGGTTGACACCACAACAATTGGAAGAAAAGGGAGAAAACGATCTTTGTTATAGTTGTGATAACAAATACACTAAAGGTCATAAGTGTACTTAGAAGAAATTATTTGACATTTATTATGAAGAGGAGGAAAGAAATGATCAAGAAATGTTAAAAGAATAAGATATACACTAGGAATACTCCTCTGAATACTATTGGTTGACCCTCTGAAATGACTGTGTTTTCATGGTCGTCGAGATATCCTCTAATATGGCCATTTTGGTGACATGCGAGAATATTATCACAGCAGAATCCACTACCAAACTCTTATTTGAATGAGTATGGGTACACTTTGGGATCCCATAGTCCATTATCTGATATCAGGACAGTCAGTTCCTAAGTGCATTTTGGTCAAGCCTATAGTCATTTTTGTATACCAGG
Organism: Pinus taeda; assembly: GCA_000404065.3. Taxonomy (NCBI): domain Eukaryota; kingdom Viridiplantae; phylum Streptophyta; class Pinopsida; order Pinales; family Pinaceae; genus Pinus; species Pinus taeda. Next base: position 22,764 of record APFE030160205.1, read on the forward strand.
TTCATTAGTCCACTACCTTCCACCCCCAAATTGATGGCCAAATAAAGGTCATCAACGGAATGATCGTGCACATCCTACACATTTATAACTTGAAGCACCCATGCACATGGGATGAGAGCCTTCCCTATGTCCAGAAAATCTACAATCTATCCCTCCATAGCTCAATTGGCCATGAACCCTTTCAAATGTGATTAGGGCTCCAACCACTATGTCTGATTAATGTTTCCATACCATTTGCAGCTACTCAAGCAGAGTCAGCTCATGTTTAGTCTGAATTTAATAAGGCTGAAAAATTTAGTGAATACATTCAACATATCCGCCATTAGCTCCATGACATATTGGATAGAGAAAATTATAAGTATAAATGACATCATGATCAACACTGGTTACCACACAAGTTCCAAGTCGGTGAAAAATTTTGGTTACATTTGTAGAAGGAGCTCCTCGCTGAGCCCCACCGCAAGATTTTATCACTCTGATATGGGCCTTACACCATCCTTACCTTCCACCCAGTATTTAATATGGACTGGCTATGCCCATACTTTCCACCATTGTTAGACACATCAGACATTGTTGAGTAGTTTACACCAAGAAAAATCAACCCAAGTTACATTGAATAGGCCACAATTGATAGGATCATGGAAACACAAATGAAAAAGAACTGCTAGCAAAGGATCCAACTATATCTAGTTGTTAAAGAAAGCCAATGCCTTCACTAGGGTAAACTGGGGTTGACCATGGACCAGGTTCAACAGAAACTTCCTCACCTCATGGAGCCTCTACACACAATGGTACCACTTCTTCCTAAGGGGGGAGGACTAATCTAGGTGTATATTGGTGGCCATCTATCTATTCCACCTATACCTCCAATCGGTTTCATCAGTTTCCTTGATTATAGAAACATTTGCTATTTTTTTCATTTTTCGGATCCTAAACTTCTAGAGATGTTTTGGCCCCCTAAATGATGTTTTTTTAGGTCCACAGTAGGCGGAGCCATAGGAAATAGACTATTGCAAATGTTGTATTACTCATAGAGATATTTTCAATGAGATAACATATGTGACAAACAAAGATCATATGACCATGTTACAACCCCAAGAAGTTGGCTACCCAACTAAACCAAATGAACCCCATAAGCGCTTGGTGTTCCATCTCCTAGGTTTATGGTCTTGATTTATTAGGGTTCCCCTTTATTGTTAAATAATAAAAAGGCTCTTGAGCCTCTTTGTAACACAATTCAGAGGCATGTAGCTGCCCCATATCTTCTCAAAGATAACCTATCATCGCCCGAGCTAGTATGTTTCCATTATTATTGTAAGCATCTTTATGTTCTTTGATATTAATGAAATGAAGATTTATTTCTGTTGCATCTCTATGTTTATGTTTATATCTGTATTATGTTGCATAAGCTAGGTCAAGTTGGTCAGGAAGAAATCTTTCAAGATTTAGCTAAGGGCAGGATCAGTAAGGTAAAAGTGATACTGAGATTAAACTTATGAGTGATCACAAACACTCAAAACAATTGATGACACAACATTGATCACTCAATACACAAGAACAACATGATCCCCTCAATGTGATGACAATACAACAACCTCCTCTAATTGCAACACTTAGGTTACACTTTGTGACGATAATGACGACACTTGTACAACAATGCATAAAAATTTGGGAATGGGTCTATTACTTGTATAAATGGTAAATAGTACCAATTGCTACCAAAGTTTCCTCTCAGAATGAACCACAAATATTTTTTTATAATGTGTGACACTTCCCATTCCAAAATATGACACTTGCGATAGTAAGAAAAATGTTCAAACGACACTCGAAAAATGCGAACAACATTGAAAGAGACAAATTTTAGAGTGAAGATGGCATTAAAATGACACTTATTAAAGTGAAAACAAGAAAAAGTGATAATCATAAACATCAAAGTGACACTTGCAAAAGCGAAGGTGTGTAAAAGCAACAATTGGAAAAACTCATTGAAAGAGGAACAATTGCAACCAAAAGTGAGAGACTGTCAAAATGAATTGTGTTATTCCTGTTCAAGCTTGCATAAAGGAATGTGTTAATGAACTCATTGTGGACTGAGCATGTGTGGAAAAGTGACGTCAACACTTGAAGTCTAAGAATAAGACTCAACACTTCACAAAATGTCAATCGACCATAAAGTGGTTATGGAACAAATGATCACAAGGTCCATTGTAGGCCCAAAATTCAAGTGTAGACAAAATTTTGGAGGGTGTTTGCCGCAATGACAACACTTGGTAGCACACTCATAGAAATCCAGCTTCTTTGCCTTCTTCTAGCTTTATGTGCAGGGCCTAGTTTCGCAGGAAGTATTGATACATTGCGCGGATTATCTGGTTTTCCCACTTAACACAGTTATATATGTAGTCCCCTTCATTCCTTTCTCAGTTAAATACATTCACAAAACTAGTTTTTATCACAATTGTTTCAATTCAGAAGGAGGGTAATCTATAATGGAGAGTTTAAGATAATCATAGTATGATTTTTTATCCCTGGTATTGCTCTGCTTCTAGCAACCTTGGATAGTACCCCAGAAAAGTCACTACAGGAACACAAGCATTGCTTCACTACCAGTGAGTCTGTAAAGTACCCTAGTGAAGTCACTTGCTTCACCTCTCTACGTAGAAATCCTTTCTCATCTTTCACCCTTTATTTATTTTATATATTTATAGGACTATGTTTCAGAACTTATTATTTCACTGGGGTGGAAGAGGGATCCTGACTTATTGAGAAAAGAAGAGATTGTCCCTTTATAGAAGCATATTTTTACCTCTAATATAGGTTTTCTTTCTATAAATTTTCCCCTTGTCCTTCTCTACTTGATTGGATCAACATGAAAACACTAAAAAATTACAAGACCAAGCTTAAAAATGAGGTTCCTAAAATAGATACGGGTATTGTGTTTCTAAACAAATCTTTCCTCATGAAAGCATAATATTTTCCATTAAAACATCATTTACCAAAAGATATAAACCCAATATAGAGAAGAGGACAACAGATAAGCCAAGCATCATTCATCGTCACAATTTCCCTTCTCAAAAGTTTCCACATTACCTTCCGAGCCGAAGGGAACATCCTTCATGCAAAGTCTCATTAGACAAAACATAAAACAAGAGACAAGACACAACAAGGAAACAAAATCAAAAGGAAAAACAAAATGGAGGCTAAATTGAAAACAAGATGCGAGACATAAGTAAGAAAACACAAGAAAAAATATAGAGAGCGAGTGCAGGATTAGTGTGCAAGGGAGACTAGTATGCAGATAGACCTAGTCCTAACCTAACCAGCTATAATTTCAGGGTCAAGTATAGTGAAATTTCCAATGTAGCTACCATAACTTCTCCCAACCTATATACACAAAGATATGAGCAATAAAAAAAGATTAAAAAATGTGCAATAGAAAAGAAATAGCTTGAATAACTTGCACAACAAATTGAAGGTATTTCCCATTAGCAGAAAGATATGTTATAGCCACTACTTCTAACCAACTTTTAATCTTACCTTTTCGATGAAAACCATAATCAAACAAACCTTGAATGCTTCTTGTGAATGCATCTTCATCTGTACTATCATCCTTAGCAAGCATGAGAAAATATCAAGGATTGTTATAAGAAAAATGGCTTGCTAAGTATGATACTCGTAATTGATCATACATTGGATCATGAAACTCAAAACAATCTTCTTCAAAACCCTGAAATTCTTGAAAATATGAATTTTCAATTAAAGGTATGGGATCATTATAAGAATCGTATGAGGGAAAATGAATCTGAACATGTCTAGAACATTGCCAAGATACTGAGGGTGTGACACAACCATCAGCGTGGGTTGAAGTGCCTCAACTGCTTGCCAAGTATCTGAATAGGGAGATGATAAACCTAAAGGATGTAGAAAAAGTATCATCGGATATGCTAGTGAGAGAAAGATAAGTTGCATGACAGTCATCAGGACAAGAGTTATGATCAAATCAGTTGATTAAAGCATAAGATTCTTTATTAATAGACAATAAACATAGGTCAATTTGAACAACTTTTCAGATTCTTTGAATAATTGAATCATCTTCCTCATGTGATGAATGTAACAAAACCTTCCCTTCTAGCTGGTAACAAATTGTATTGACATCATAATCATTTAAATAATTGGAAAGGAATGCCAATGTACCAAATACATGAAACCAGTTAGGATGTAGTGGATGAAAAAGAGGAACTTGATTCACCAAATAACTCAAGCATTCAGTAACACTAGAGAGGATTTCTGGTGTGATAAAGAAAGTGATTAGTAGTACAAAATTTGCAAGAAAAACAAGGAGATGATTATTTTCAAAATAACCTAATAGGAATTACTCCTAAAGCCAATGATGACCTTTAAAATAATCAACTTCATAGATTTGTGCTTCCATGAAAGATATACATTCTAGACCCGAATTTGGCACAAGATATTTGCATGAAGATGAACTAAATGAATTAGAATCTTCAATCCAATAAGAAATCAAATCCTGAAAGCTAAAAGGACCATATCCAAAATACCAAACATCTTTCAAGAGGGATTTTACATCCAGTGAAACCATGCTAAGTAAAGAATTTTGCAAGAAAATCCAAATCTGATTTAGTTTGAGGATCTTACCAGATTTGTGAGAACTTAACATAACCATCAATGAAAGTTAAACTCCCTTATGAGTCCCATAATTTTTAAATATTGTATAATCACATTGTGAAGGTTGAATCACATCATGCATGGTGTGTGGAAAACTACGATCAATAACCTCAACTAGATCACTATAGTCCAAAAGGAAAACATCTACATCACTAACTTGGAAGCGTTGGTGCTATATGCACAAGTACGAGTTCTCATTGCAGGTTGTCACTTGGTCAGTCGATGCGAGATCACTAGGAGCTCAAGCCAAATTCTATAGATTTTAGAAGAAGCTCTATGTGTGATGAAAGGAAAGAAATATTACTCTACATATGCTATTCTAACTGCAGAAAGGAGAAAGACTTGAATGTAAAGCAAAACCTAGTAAACCCTAATTAACAAGCTAATTTTATTTTTTCCAAAAACACTATGAAAACCATGAAAGAAATGCCATTACCTACTCAAGGAAGTAAAAAACATCTAACCATGCTACTTCTGGAAGTAAATAAGCAAAAGACATGTTTTTGGATTTTTATGTGATTTTATGTGAATTTAACATGCATCTAATTTATTGTGTGTGAGTGTGGAAGCAAACAGGTGGCGTTAGAGGGTGGTTTTGGAGCTTGGGAGAATGTAGGATGGTTTGGATGGGTCCTAGGAGGTCTTAGGTGGCCTTCTGGAGGCATTTCCCACACTCAGCCTTCAAAAGAAAGCCTACAGGAAAAACTATAGGACGACACAAGAAAACTACATGAGGAAAACAGGGAAACTACAGGAGGCCTACAGGAGGAGGCCGAGAGAAATTTTTGTTGTTTTGAGGGTGTGATAGTGGGTGGAAAAGGTGGATGAAGGTTGGAATGAGGTGTTAGGTGCCTAAGGTCTACCATGAATCACCAAGAGAAAGAAATATGATTGGGTTTGCTCAAGGAGAGAGGAAGAAGTTCTATGAAAAATGAAGGAAACTAGGGCAGAATTGAGGTGGGGTTTGGGAGACCTATAGGGAATGGATCCGATGGAGGGTGTGATTGATGGTAAGCTGTCCTACTGCTGGAATAGCTATGCTGCATAGAAACTGAAATTCAACCAAGAAAATCAAGCAACCAATGAAATGAGTGCATCTTAGGAAAAACAGAGTTTTGAAATAAAATGGCCTAAACTATGATGTATAGAAGGAAATGCTGGGAAATGTTGTAAGAAAGGAAAGCATGCAAAAGGACTATTTCAAATCAAGAAGTGAACATGATAAATAATATCTAAAGCAAAGAAAAACTAGACTATCAACCTACTAGAGAGCTACAAACACTACAAGTCCTAGGAATGAGGAAAATCTATGTTTTTGGGGTAGCAAGAGAGTATTTTCCTCAAATCATGGTCCCAGATGGAGGAAAAGAGGCCAAGGAACTGTTGTTGGCCTTTTGAGTCTTCTTTGATCACTACTTAACCTACTACAAAAAACACAAATGGAAGCAAGCTACTAAATCATCAAAAGCAACCTATTCTTAACCACAAGAGAAATACATCTAATAGCAAACTAATCTACAAACTGAAGTAAAGCATACAAATACAGTAAAGAGAAGCTTGGCTACCTGGATTGGGCTCTAACACAAGAGCTTCAGCCCTCTGAAGTAACTCAGTGCTAGCTCAAAAAGGATTCCATCTTCATTATCAAAAAATAGCAAGATTACATAAAATTGTCATAAAATAGTAAGCTTGAAATTTGAGCAGAGTTTACACAAGCAAAAAAAAGTCGACCCTAGTGAGGCCCTAGGCCTCTCTACTTATATATATCAAGCTACCAATAGCTTCCTTAAAATTAGGGAGGCTTGGCTCCCAAAACTCTAGATAATTATCAATCATCTTCCACTTGCTCAACTGCATTCTAGTGCATGATTTGGCTACTTGTACTTTGAGCTGAATGAAGGGGAATTCGAAGTGAGGAGAAATAAATGAGGGGGATTTCCTCCTATAAGTCCTCTCCTTTTTCTACTTCGAGTTATTGTTGTATTTTTACTACTAGATCATTGAATTTGACCTCGAAATCCATCAATAATTTTCATTAAATACATGTTAGACCACATGGCATAATAACTAACTCAACTCACCCTATAAGCATAAATATAATAAAAAACTCATACAATAAGCTAAGAGAATGGTTGATCTGACTAGGTTAGGAGGTAAAATGAGCCCATATAATTGCCCAATTATGAGGCTCATAATCACCCCCCTACTGAAGGTGTTTCTCATCCTCTGAGCAACTTAGTCAATCTCTTGGTCTTTCATGGCCCTGGTGGCCTCCCTAGCATTCCAGGATTCTGATGTGGTCTGCTCAGGTTCTCCATAAAATCCTACCTTTCTGTCTATGTCCTTCCACTGATCCTTCTCTTCTTCTTCTCTTCTACCTTCCAGCATGCCTAGTATGAGTGGAGGACTCAATTTGAGGCCAATCCAGTTGACCTTCAGCGTTTGCATGGAGCACTTGTACATTGGCACTCTTTTCAATGCCTCCTTTAGCCTCATGGGGGAAATAGTATTCTCTGATCTGCAAGTTGTGGGGTAGGGTGTTCCATCTTCTCATGCATGCATGCACACAATCATCCCCAAGTAGTCTAAGCATATATTCAAAGTGTGCAATGGCTTGTTCCTGATTAGCTATATATTTAGGGGCAATCTGAGGGTCATTGGCAAGGACGTTGTGTGTATTTATGAGTGCCATAGGATTGGATGGCTCATCTCTTATCATCAATGGTTCATTCTGCTCTTTTATTAACAATATTTTCATTTCTATTGCCCTCAATTCATCATGGTTCATCCATGACACCAGGACCATTAATTGCAGATCCCCTAGCTCGGCATTGGGGTCCCATACATTCAAGTCTGTGAGGGCCATGTTGTGTAGATAGAACTCTACCATCTTTGCTTCGTCCTCGAACGAGCTTTGGTCACACAAATACATGAACTTCCTGTAGTCTTGGAAAGGCATTATGCCTCTTTGTGCCAAAGTTTTTATTTGGAATTGAAGCCATTGATCCTTCAGATAGAGGCCATAAGATTTGGCTGGTGTTCTGCATTCTAATGCTTCTATGGATAAGCTGTTCATGTATGCCAAATAAGTCTCTTTCTCCTGTAGCTGCCTCCTTAGTAATTCATTCTCATTCTCAAGGTGGCGTATTGTAATGGCTTCTCTGTCTCTGAGAGCACTCAATTCCTTGCCCATTTCCCTAAGTTTGTCTTTCATGTGGCCAATATCCTCAACTCCTTTGGACTTGGCTATTTGCATCCACCTATGCATTCTCACTCTCTCTCTTTCCAATTCGAAAAACAATGGAATTGCAAATTTCTATGGGATTATCTTCCCCCCCTCAAGTATTCTATAATAGCAGTCAAGATTAGGCTAGGGGTCAGGTTCTTATAGCTCTTGTGCTTCCTCTTTCACTTCTGGTTATCCTCGTATATTTTCCTCAAGTTTTTGTGTCTCCTGTAGCTTGGATAGTGTCTCCTGTAGGAATTTTTTAGCCTCCTATAGGTCTGGTTTGGGGTCCTATAAAATTACCTTACCCTTCCATGCAGAATATCTTGTATTCCTCCTTTCATATGTTATGGTTGTCTTGGAAGGAGATTATTTCACCTTGGTAGATGGTGAATCTTCAATGTTAATGGGAGTCTTTGATGAATAATGAGGTTTGCCTGTTTTAATTCTGGTACTCTTCCTTGCCCTGAAATACATGGAGTCTTTTCTTTTCCTCTTCTACTTCTGCTTGACTGGTGTACTAAGGTTAGTGAGGGCAGCTATTTCTTCTCTTTCCAAAGTTTCAGAGGACTCTTCTGTTTGCTATTCCCTCTTTGCCTCTTTTTCTCCCTCTTTTGTCTCTTTTTCCTCCTCCTGCTTTATCTATTTTTCTACCTCCTATTCTGTCTCTTCAACTTTCCCCTCCTCTATTTCTTTTCTTTCCTCCTTCCTCTCTTGCTCTGCTATGTCACCACTGGCTTCATCTTCTCCTCCTTGATGTTATCCCTCCACACTAACAACATGACTGACATCATAGGTTAATGCCTTGATGTCATCCTCAGCTATCATATTTCTGAAAACTTCCCATGCTATAGGGATTGTAAGGGTATGGAGGGCTTCTTATACTAGGATCTTGATTAGGCCATGGTGAGCTAGCTACTGTGAATTTCCTTCTTGTACCTTGGTGCTGGAGTCAATGAGGGACTGAAGGAGAAAGTAAGGGATACTAAGCTTTTGATGTGCTGGGTTATCCATGCCATATCTCAATTCTTGGAGGATTCTGAAATGATATCCATAAACAATGTTGTGCCTCCCCTCACAAGAAATGTATTTGATCACTTGGCAGCTAACCTCATCCCAGGGATATGGTACACTAGCCCTCCTAATTCCATTTTTATCTTCAATGGGGGTTTCATTATCTTGGAAAAATTTCCTCTTGACAGCCTGGCCAGTTATTTTCTCATCTTTACTCCAAGGCGGCCCAAGAGGAAGGGTAGTGACCCTACTGATGAATTCAGGGGTTATTTCAATGGAAAGGCCTCTAATGGTTACAGTAGCATGAGTTCTTGTGTGAGGGACTAGAAAGAGAAAATTCATGGGAAATTTCATCATTTAACCCGCTAAACTTCTCAAAGAAATTCATCCAGTTTGCCCTTGTAAATATTTCCACCACTTAAGGATGTGCATGGAGTCTAGTGGAGTTAGAGGGTTGTTTTCTCATAAAGCCCCCTATCATAATACCTGTACTTCTTTTAAAAAACCAAATATGGAGACGGAGAAAAATAATTTTGAGTGAAATAGAAAAACTGAGGGGACTGTGTTTAAAAAAAAATAGAATTTTTTTTATGTATTTTGACCCGTTTAAAGACTCATCTTATCTTCAATTTGGGACCAACTCTTTCATATTTTTATATTCAACAAAGGGCATTCATGAAACCTACCTCTTCAGACTGAAATTCATGCCAAAAATCACGCTTCCTCCCTTCAAAATGACTCATTTCCCCTCCTATAGAAGCCCGTTGTCCCTCCTATAGATTTCCTGTAGGTGCCCCTGTAGAAAACCTGTAGGGCTCCTGTAGAAGATGACGAGAGAAAAAATATGGAGGAAATTGATGGGTGATGGTGGATACAAGGCTGTAGGGGCATAAGAAGACTACTGTGTGGTTGATTTACGAGGAGAAACTAAAGAAAAGGTGGTAAGAATGTGTGGGGAGGAGTGCTCATTACCTTTTATGGTTGTTTTCAGTTATGAATGCTGATTTGGCAAGGTGTACGTTGCCCATATTAGGACCGTTGGTTCCCACCTACTTGGTCATCATGACCCCCCTCGTAATCATCCCCTCATTACTGCATTGGAGTTAACTCTTCCTCCCACTACCTATCCTTTGCATCTTTTGCTTGAGTTGACTGTGCGCACGTGTGTGTGATATCTCGGTTAAGTGGAGTCAATTAAATGAAGGTGGCCAAGTTAACTAACCACCTCTCCCTCTTTTGATTTCAACCATCTTGTTTCCTTGGTATGATTCCTAATAACACAAATGAAAATAGAGGATTGACTTAGCTACTTACCTATAATCTAAGTGTATTTGCTGCCATCGACTGTGAAGTGTTGTGGTTTTCTCTACTGCATGCCTTCATTTCCCTTCATGCATTTTGTCTCTGCTTCTTGATGTGTTGTTGTGTGTTTTTGCAGGTTCTTATTTTGTTGGAGCTGAGCTGCATGTGCGTTTTCAACCTTCAGATGTGTTGTCCCTTGCTACTGGTGTTGAACTTCTATGGGATCAGCTATTATAGGAATTCCTACAAGAGCTCCTATAGCTACTCCGCTTGAAACTCCAGCTATTTCCCCATGCTTGGAGCTCGATAATGATGCCAAAGGTGGAGATGAATAATGGAGGGATAGTAGGTAAGATTTAGGTAAAGTTAATGGTGCCTTTTCCTCCTTTTATTTTTGTTTTTTTCCAAAACTGAAAAGTTGTTTTTCTGTGTTTTTTCTTGGAACGGAAAAAAATAATAATGATGCTTGGAGTGTGATGCAGGCTTGGAAATCATGGCAAGGAGGTTTGGATATGGTAAGAGGAATTATAGGTTCCTCATGAAGCTTTTCTTGTCCCTCAAACTGCCTCCTATAGACACTTTTAGCTCTCTATAATTCCTATAGAAGTCTCTTGCAGACAAAATAGAGCCTCCTATAGAAAACACAGTTTTTGAAGAAGAGGTACAGTGGGGTGAAAGTGTTATGGAACCAACTCACAAAAAGATAGAAAAGATAGATCAATGCCTTAGAATTCAACCTCTTCGAGGGGGAAAACTCCTTTACATTACATAAATGAACAATTCTTGGATGATACAAATGACAAAACCTCCTTTTTAGATATAGGAGTCTAAGGGGTCACAATATAACCCAGCCGACCTAACAATAATAATATAAAGCCACAAAAATAACAATGGAGGGATTCTATGGGGCACAGTAATAACAATATGGGGACAATAGGGGCACAACAATATTACTAAGGGGTATAACTACAATAGCAATGGGGTAATCACTAGTATTATAGGGACCCAACACATATAAAAAAACTTAGGACCCTTTCTACATACATGAAAGGGTCTATAAATACTTAATTAAACTAACTAACTAAAAAATTAAAATGCTATTAAATTGGTATAACTTGATCTTGAATATCTCCTCCACAGAAATCTAGTAGTCAGCAGCATGATTCATCACTCTGGTTGTTTGTGTTTTGACCTGAGTAGGCATATTGCTATCATCGGTTCCACTTCTTGAGGGCGGCTAAGACGAGAATTGAGCTGAGTCGAATAGGTGGCATCGTGTATATCGGGAATGATACACCTGATTGCATCTGTCAGGCACTTGAGGGCGGCTCTCTGGCTGTATGGTTTTACTAGGAACAACCAATAGGTGTCCCAAGTTAAACTTTTAATACCTGTGATCAATCTCCCATTCTTTTCCAGCTCTTGATAACATGATTGCTCCAATGTTTTAGCTGATAGTAATTTACCTGGTGTACATTGAGAGATCATATTAGATAAATAGAGAGTATTGTTAATTAATTCAATCAAATTACTTGTGGATAATTTGCATCTAGAAACTACTCTCTCTACCTTCATCAATTGGGACTGCCATTCCATGAATAGAATTTCTTTATGTGATTCTAGGATTTTAGGCAAATTTGCTGCCTGTCCCTCACTAGTGTCCTGACAAGTAAGAAAATTTGTTAAGGTCTCATCGGCCTGCTCTAAGTCTTGTCTAGCATCGACTGATTTATCGATTATTGATGCTATTATGTCACACAGGGGTTCAACTTGAGCAATTTTATGACACAATAATCTTATTTGTGTTACCAGTGCCTTATTAATCTATAGTGCTTCTGCCCTGAAATCGGCAGGCTGCGGAAGACTCTTAAACTTCTCTATTTGAAGTGATAATTAAGCAATTTGCTCATCTTTTGTCTTTACCATTTGTTCATTCATCGTCTTCAATGTTGCTAATGCCTCTGATAATTCTTTCTGCCTTTGAATCGCGCTCGAATCTACCCTCTGTTTCACTTCATGTAACTGCTTGTTCAGTTGATTATTTAAATGTTGCTGCGTTGACAATTGTTGTTTTAATTGTTCTGCTTTCTGCTGTGCCTCCGATAGCTGTGCTTGTAACAAAACAATTGCCTGGTCTTTTTCTTTTAACAAATTACTCACTTCTGATGCCTTGTCCATTGGCAGCCGAATAGGCTCCAGCATACTGGGACAACTTTGTTAGGTCATCGGAAGGATCGAACTCTTCCTTCCAAACTACGTTGGCTGTCGCTATTTGTTCAGGCAACAGGGAAGGTTGATCAATCCTTCTCCTTTTCCATTGTCGCTTTACTACGGCCCTGTGCTTTGGGCTATAAAAGACATCTAATGGAGGTATATCCTCCACTTGCAAAATGATTTGATCCGAAGGATCTTTGGGAATTATTTCTAAGTCTATAATAGGGGGTAGACCGTTGGTTCCTTCACTTGGAACCTCTTTTGACGTTGTATCCTGTGTATCAGTCGCTTTGGATGTATCAGCATCTCTTGAGCTTTCTAGATTGCTTATGATTGAGTCAAAATGTTGCCATTCCTGGAGCAATCTCGGGTCAATCTGGGTATCGACACTCACATCCTTGCTGCTTTTATCCTTTTCCTTTTTCAGTTCTTCCTCATATATTTTTTCTTGCTCTTTCCTCTGCGCTTCCTCTTGTTCTTTCCTCTGTACTTCTTCCTGTTCTTTTCTCTGGAGTTCCTCCTGCTCTTTTCTTTGGACTTCTTCAAAAAGTTCTGATGTAGCAGGAGGTTCGTTGGTAAGTCGTTGTTCAGGCTCGCTTGACTATGTCATCGGGGCAGTGGCTAACAAATCTAGAGGCAGAGTTTTCAACCTCTGCTCTCTAATTTTGTTAAATTCCACTAACTCGTCGTTGTGATATCTCATTTTAGCTAATGCTTGAACTTGAAATAATGACTCCGCTGAAGAAAACAGATCATCAAACTCATCTTCTTTATGTTCAAATTTAGTGAGTTTTGCCCGATCCAGTACATTATAGACGATTTTCCTTGGATAAAATCGTTTGTTAGGAAGAGTGGCGAGATTCAGTATATTTATCTTTTATGCTTCTTTCTCTGCATGTTTATAGTCATGCAGAGTGTAAACACCACACCTTAGAGGAAAAGGAGGCCAAACTTGCTTCTTTGAATTCCTCAGAGTCTTGGTCGCTCCTGCGGATGTAAGCTGATATGTTATCTCTCGAGCCAATAGTTTGTCGGGTATGTACAAGGGGAGAACATGAGGTCTGGCATGGCTGCCGAAAACTCTTATATATGTAAACTTATCTTCTCCAAACCAGTTTCCTAAGGCTGTCAAGTCAATCTCTGCTTGTGAGGAAATCTTAGGAGCAGGTTTGTCAAAAATTTCATAGTAAATCGGCAACATAAATCCATTGCAAACTTGATACAGGTGGTGTTTATAATGGGCTTTCGACAACTTCTGGTGATAGATATGAATCAGCATGGGGTCTTGTGGAGTCCATCTCCACCCCAGCACAGGAAATTTGGAGTTAAAATAGAGAGTATCTAAGATGTAGGCACTAAAATAAAATGGAGGAATAAACCTATCAGTAATGCGAGTTTTGTTTCTGACTCAAGAATAGCAGTTGCTAACTTATCAGATAATATATTCCCCCAATCCATTATTTCGCTATTGACTGCTGCTTCCATTAAAGGTACCATCTCTATTGAGAATTTTGAGGAATCATGAAACCCCCAAATCCTACACATCATCGCTCCAGCATAACAATAAGGAGAACACAAGGAATCGACAGAGTACTTACCGAGGACTCATGCTTTTGTTTCGTTGGTTTCTATCTCCATTCCCGTATAGGTGTTGATTCAGTTTCATTTTCATCTCTGAACTTCTCCAGAAATGCTTGTTATACTTCTTCTCTGGTTCGGGAAAATGGTACATTTGTCTTCAAATCATTTGGGTTGAAATGAACCGAAGACTCTCTCGTCAGATAGTGCAAAATGTTCTGTTTGTAATTGGGATTTCCTCAACTGCCCACCTTACTACATCTGTGTATGGAAGATTTTTCTCTGGAGCCACTATCCGGTGTAAGTAAGAATTGGCCAAATCCTTTAGGGTAGCCTCGGACTTCCGGTTCGAGCCTGCTATAGCTTGTACTGATGTTTCTTGAGGTTCTTCGGCTTCGACCAGATTATAGATGCTCTACCAACTAGTATTACCGAGACCAAGACATGTAGTGTTTGAGATCAATCCTTTTTTACTTGGTCCCAGATCGGCGGTATGTTGTCCTATTACTGCGGAAGCTGAAGCTATTCCAAATTTCTTAGACTTCTTCCCCATTAGGCCTAAATTTGCTGCTTCGGAGGAGCTCTGCGCAGGAGATAAAATGAACGTAATCCAGAGAATAGGTGGCGCAAACCAAGTATGAAAGAGTTATATCAATCAATGAATAATGGAGGATTAAAATAATATTGCTGCGGATACAATCTCTGAAGAGATTTTGGCATAACTACTCCATTAATTGGCCATTTAAACCTTTCAATCATTTAAATGCTCATCATATCGTTTATTCGCCGAATAATTCATTTAAGCGTGGCTTTGATTTTTTGGTGGTTGATCGCAAGTGAATCACTATCAGGAATAGAAAGGCTTTTAATAATAATTTAACACAATATACCCAAGCCTTATCAATCCTTTTTGAAAGTCGCACTTAGCTTCATCGCAATCGGAGATCGGAGGAATGCTTGAGTAGTTATATTGGTGTCATTGCTAAATCCCCGATCGCCGATAGCGATATCGCTAATTCACATCGGGAGTTAAGAATGAAACCTTTTATCACATCTATGTTACACTCCCCAATCGCCGATAGCAATATCGCATCGGAGCAAGGAGAGGGGGGCTTTTGTTACAATTGCTTACCTTCCCGATATCCGATAGTTATTCGCGCTTGTCGCAGCGGGGAAAACCAATGGGTCTTTTGTTATGCATCCTTTGTTATTGCGATATGCGATCTTGCGATTGCTTTATCGCAATAATAAAGAATTATTCATTTTTTATTATAAGACCGATTATATGTTGTCTCAAAAGGTTTATAATGTTTTGTTTCTTTTCGGACCTTTTGAGGAATGATAAGTTGATACCAATTTTATCTAAAAGGGACCCATTTCATATTATAGTTTTGAAGGTAAAATAATATGAAATGGGGGGTTGTTGTACAGCACAACAATTGGCGATCCGTTGGGAGAAACAGTTATCTCTGAGAAATATTGAAATGCTTAGACTTTCTTTATATATAAATCTTATCAAAGAGAAAAATTCTAATATAACTAGGTATACATACATTCTGAATATAATAAGAGCTATTTTTGCTAATTTATTCTCTTGTTAGAATTAAATACATTCTAAGTTTTAAATTGGCCTCTATTGGTTGATAATGATAAAAAAAAAAAAGAACCTTTCCAACTTAGCCTTTTTAATTGACTCCTTTGTCATAGGTAGAGCCTCTGCTGCCATCAAATGTTCATAGTTTCGACAGGGATACCTTTTAACCATTTGACTGTCCATTATCCCATCCATTTCAGAGTATGATTAAAAGAATGAATTCAAAATATGCTTTCATATTTTGTATTTCTTTTTCTTTTCTATTATTTTGTAAGATAAAAAGCCATTGTCCTGGTTTGGTGGCCAGCTGTTTGACAATGCCATTCACTGGTTGTAATCTAACCGAATAAGTTGGCTCGTGATGAGACCCCTTGTCTTACGATTATAAGCCATTGCCCTGTTTTGGTATGCAGTGTTAGTAATGTCGGTTAAACTATTTCCCAATGATCATGGTAAGCAGGCTTGTAATAAGACCTCTTATCTTTTATATCAAATATTTTAGAATTACACTCTGTAATCATAAACTTGGATGAATGGGATGGACAATTTTCTCCTTAAGAGAGAATGGACGACAGGGTAAGAGTTGAAGATGCTAAGATTGAATTAGTTTCTGTTTTGATATTGATAACCTTTTTGTGGCCATTTTGAAAACATTAAAATGATTTACAGTACTTCTAAATCTTGAGAAGATTTCGCAAAAATGAAATGGGGTTTCAGAATGTGAATATACCTAATTTCCTAGAAATTGTCCCTTTTGTTTAAGGCTTCTATTTTAAAAGTAAATATAAAAACTACTTCTTTTGAGCAACTTTTCAGTATAGCAAAGGCCAATGGAAGATATCTTACAACTTTATTTCCTGATAATCCTAAAAACTACAAATTCTAGTGAAATTTGAAAATTTACAAAAGGAGAAGGGGTTACCTCCTCAATTGAAGAATTTCTTTAAGATGAGGCCATTAACAGGAAGAGAATCCTCTTTCCTGATAGATCTTGTAATATGAACATCGAATGGCCTATCTTCTCATTGATCATAAATGGTCCAAACCACATCTTCTGGAACTTAGTGTGTTTTCCTTTATCCTCATGGGCTTTGTCCCATTTCAGAACTAGATCACCAACCTGTAACTGTTTTGAACTGGATGAAGTTGAATCAAAAGATGACTTGATAATTTGTTGATGTTTTGCATGAGTAATTTTGGCATTTTCTCTTTCTTCTTCTAATTTTAATATTTGATCATGTCTAAGTTGAATAGAAGAAGAGGGGCTTTCTTCAATAAACTGAACTAGGGCTCGAGAAGGAAGCAATAGATTGGTTGGTAGAACTACTTCTTTCCCATATACAAGGTTGAATGGAGAAGTACCTATGGAAGCCTTCTGCATTATTCTATCAGCCCATAGTGCAAATATTAAAGATTTGTGGCAGTTTTTATGATTCTGTTCAATAGTTCTCTTAATAATTTTGACTAGATTTTTATTGGTAGATTCTGCTAAACCATTACCCTGGGGATAGTAATTTGTAGAATATTTCAATTTAAGTCCTCTTTTAATAGCGAACTCAAACATAGCATTTCCATAGAAATAAGATCCATTATCGAAAACAAGAGCATTTGGGACACCAAACCTGGTAATGATGAATTGATCTATAAACTCTATAATTACTTCAAAGTTTGTTGTCTTTAAAGGAATTGCTTCAACCCACTTAGTAAAGTAATCAGTAGCAGTAAGGATATACGTATGTTGTTTGGAGGAATGTGGATTTTTTTCCCCAATGATATCCAATCCCCATTGTTCGAAAGGTTGATCAATATTGACTGGTTGCAAAGGGAAAGCTGGTTTTCTTTGTCTTCCACTGGAGGAATTGACAAATTCGGCATTTCCTTACATATTCGTGAGTATCTTTCAATAGGGTGGGCCAATAATATCCAGCATGAATGATTTTGTGGGCTGTTGTGTCAGCTCCAAAATGTCCTCCTGCTGGTCCATCATGTAGCTCCTGCAAAACCTTTTGTGCTTTAGGTTTTTCTAGGCATCTTAATAAAATTGAATCATAATTTTGCCTAAAAAGTACATCATCAATGATTATGAAGTTTTTTGCTTTTAATCTAATGGCTCGTTTGTTTTTATAAGAAATATTAGTAGGTGCGTATCCATTTTTCAAATAAAAGATCAAGTCTGCATATTGTGATTCAGGATCAGTCATACTTATCTGATTGATTTCTTCAATGTATTCTGTATCACCTGATTCTTGAATGTTGGATGCTCCTGCTAATAACCTGCAAAAACCTTGGCCCCTAACAATCTTTTCTGGCTTGATTTCCAAGTCATATTCTTGTAGTGTCGTAACCCAATTTTCCCTTTTTTCTCCTAATTCCCTTTGGATCAGTAATTGTCTTACTGCTGAAAAAGGAACTATGACTTTTGTATGGGCTTTTAACAAGAAGGGTCTGTAATGTTTGACAGCTTTGTACACAGCAAAGGCTTGTTTTTCAACTTCTGAATAATTTAGTTCAGCACCCTGAAGATTCAAACTATAAAATGAAATTGGTGCTTCCAAGTTGTGATCATTAATCTAAGTGAGTATTGTTGCATAAGATGAAGTGGACGCGATAGTATACAATATGAAATGATTAGAAAAATTAGGTGTTTAAAGCGGGGGCATTGATTATTGATTGTTTGGTTGAATCAAATGCTTCCTTTTCTTCAGATCCCCATCTAAACACTAAATTTTTCTTAATCATGGTTTGCAATGGTAAAATAATGTGGGAAAAATCAGGAACAAATCTCTTGACAAAGTTAATTTGACCTAAAAATGACTGCATGGATTTTTTGTTATGAGGGAATGGAATTTCAGAAATCTCTTTAATCCTATCGGGATCAATATAAATACCATCTTTGGAAACGATAAAGCCCAAGAGCTTTCCTTGATTAAGAGCAAAGAAGGATTTTTTGGGATTGAGTGAAATACCATACCTTCTGCAGTGTTCAAAGAATTGATTCAAATCATGTAAATGATTGGATCTCTTCTTGGAAAATACAGTAATATCATCTAAATAGACAACTACTGTTTTGTTGATCAATCCTTTGAAGGCTATGTCCATTGCTCTTTGGAATGTAGCTCCTGCGTTAATAAGTCCAAAAGGCTGTTGAGATTGCAACAAGATGATGGAGCTTAGTGAAAAGAGTCGCCTTCACTAAGTGGGCCCGCAGGCTATTTTTGGCGCAAGTCTATTTTTAGACATATGGATCATGTCTATGGATTGCAGGTTGTTTTTTATGGATGATTGATCAAGTTGGGAAAAATAGATGGACTTCTATTTTTAGATCACAGCGGAGTGACTGCTCAGTCTAAATATAGAACAGTCAAATATTATTAGCTCATAATAATATTTAGACTATAAACTTTGTCTTATTCTCTTGGAACACTTCAGGATGAGCTACGGATGTGGTACATGCAGATCCCAGAAGGAAATACGTGGTTACCTATGGGATGACTAATATTTGCATGCAGGACTTCAGTTAGAACTCAAGTGAGTTGAGTTTAGTGGACTGGAGGTGCAGTTGATGGAGTTGTGTTCAGTTTAGCTTTGTTAAACTGGTTTTATTTAGTCTAACTGGCAAATAGACTAGAGATGAGTTGGGTGAATTAGTTATTAATTAATTCACAAGTTATTAACTCATAATACAACTAATGAATACATCAGTTTAACTCAGTTGCATGTCAGTGCATGTTCAGTTCAGCAGGGACAGGTGTTAGAGAATCAGATTGCTATCAATTGTGACTATAGCTGTGCATGATGATTTGCACAATCAATGGGATTGAGTAATGCCAATGAGGATTGCGTGGTTCAACCAAGGAAATACGAGTTTGCTTCATTCATCATCAGTTATTCTCTTGCAGGATTGCGAGTGGAGCAGGCAAGCAGCGAAAGGAGATTTGAGCCAGTGATTGGATTCAGATCTGAGCTGTATTGTGTGTAACAGAGGTGGAGATACTTGTGAGAGTATTATGCTGTGTAATGTTACATGACTCAATCATTAATATACAGATAGTTGGGGTTTTTAGCGAGATGCTTTCCCCGGGATACATACTGTGTTAATGTGTGAATGCTCTTGATGTTTTATTGTTATTGATGCTTTTATATTGATGATCAACGTAGAGGAGCTTAT
>APFE030160214.1:12106-26243 GCA_000404065.3 Pinus taeda
TCTATCTTAATGGTTTGAGGAGTGGTAATTCCTGCCAATGCATTACAAGATATGGTCAGATTTATTTGTTCTTCATCTAGGCTTTGTTCCTGGAGTATATCCTCTTCTTTTGACCTTTCTTGCTCCTTTCTTCTTCCTCTTCACAATCTATGTAGAATAATTTCTTCTCAGCACACTTATGACCTTTAGTGTATTTTCTATCACAATTGTAACAAAGCCTTTTGCTCTTTTTTCTTCCAATTGTTGTGGTGTCAACCTTATAGGTTGTGGAAGACTAGGAGCAACAACACTTCCATCTTTATAGTTGTGAGTGGTATGCTTCCTGGTTACCATAATTTTGCTTTCCATTTTTCTTGCTAACCTGAATGCCTTCTCTAATGAATCGTTCCCAAAGGCAAACATCATGTTGGATATTTTCCTTTAAAGGCCCTATGAACACATCAACCCTATGCTCCTCTGGAATATGTTTTACGCTTATGTTCAATTTTTGGAACTCCTCAATGTGCTCCATTATTGAACCCTTTTGTTTGAGTCTTATCAATTGACTAAAAAAGTGTTGCTTTTTGTATCCTCATAATGTGCTATCAATTCTTCTGTAAAAATTGCCCAAGTGTTAAATTTTTTACGAGAGCAAAGCCATTGATACCATACAAACTGACTTGGTTCCAAATATAAAGTTTCAATACGTACCTTTTGTGTGTTTTGCACATTACTGAGATCGAAAAATTGCTCCATCTATAATATCCATGTTGCGGGATCCTTGCCATCAAACTCCTCATATCGATTTTTGGAATATGATGGGTCTTCGATCCCACATTAGAGTCTATGGAATCATGATTAACATTTCTTTTGTTCTCATCATGAGTTTCCTTTACTACCCTTTCACCCTTAGTGACCATTTCTTGTAGCAGCTTATTCATATTTATCTTCAATTCGTCCATGTTTGTCTTCAAATTTGTCTTCCAATCGCCCATGTCTGTCTTCAAATTTGTCTTCCAATCATCCATCTTAGCTTCCATGCCATTTATCTTAGCTTCCACGCCCTTTATCTTAGATTCCATGCCATTTATCTTAGCTTCTGTTAGCTTTTGTGAGGCTGACATTTTTTTGCACTTGGTCTTGTAATTTTGATATATTATGTAGCATTTCTTCCTCTTCTTCATGAGTCATGCTAGAGCTTTCAGGTTCCTTACTAGGTGTTTGCATTTTCTTTCCTCGGAGCATCAGTTACTGATAATAATGCTCTACTAGCCCTTTGAATTCCTTCAAAATAAATTTTCAAACCAATCTTAAGCAAAAATTTAAAAGAATCTACACACCTTTCTTTCTTTGTAGGAGCTTGTTATTGCCTTTGATGTATCTTTGTACTTTCAGAACATCCAGTTCTGAGATTGCGACCTGTGGTAGCCCTCTGTGTCCTCTATCCAATGCCACCAGTCTGATTCAAATTGGATTCTCCAAGGAAGAGTTATGCGAAATCTCCCACAGTGACTTGATTATAGACTAGTTCAGTAGAGCGAACTTGTACGATGTGCCACGAGTCACTGTTTTGACCTCTAGCTCTGAAAAATATATAGAAGAAACTATAGTCCGTACTCTTTCTATACCTTCTTACACAATTTCAATCCAATTCTCAGAGAAAAATTTATGACGATTTTCCCCAGGTCACCTGTTTGGAATGTAATTCAGGAGTCTGCAAAAATACCAACTTCCTCAGATCATATCTCCGCAAATATAGCGAAAAAAACTCTGAAATTCGGACCTGAGATTTAGCACAATGTCTTCTCAAATGGGTTTTTTTTCAACTTCTGAAACGTCGCAGAAAAAAGTTATAGCGAAAATGCCACGATGACCTGTTTGGAGTAGCGAAACCCTAGAATCCAAAGCTCTGATACCAAATGTTATGAAACTAGCTCAAGAAAAGATAGTAAAGATAGATCAACGCCTTAGAATTCAGCCTTCTTCGAGGGGGCAACCTCCTTTACATTACATAAATGAACAATTCTTGGATGATTCAAATGGAAAAACCTCCTTTCTATATATAGGAGTCTAAGGAGTCATAATATAACCCAGTCGACCTAATGATAATAATATAAAGCCAAAAAAATAACAATAGAGGGATTCTATGGGGCACAGTAATAACGATATGGGGACAATAGGGGCACAACAATATTAATAAGGGGTATAACTGCAATAGTAATGGGGTAATCACTAGTATTATAGGGACCTAACAAGATCTCTTTAGAGAGTTATTTGAGCAGGCCCTAGATATTGCAATGATATATTGCAGCAACAAGGATGGCATATGTCTAGTAGAGAATCCCTTATTTCATGACAATTCCAAGCATATAGAGATCCGATATCACTTCATTCAAGACATGGTGTAGAGAAGATCCATTAGACTCCTTCACATATCGACAGATGAGTAGATTGCAAATATTCTCACCAAGGATTTTCTGAAAGGGAATTTCTTGGTCTTCAAAGAGAAACTTGGAATGATGGATGTGACCTCTCCTAATTAGTGGCATTGTTGATTGAGGACACTGAGTCATTTCTTCCCCCCTGTTTGAGCTCCTAGGGTGTGGAATTGCGATAGAGGGTTCATGGGGTTGAGAGATCTCTGGACAATAGGGTATGACCCCTATCTATTACCCATAGGGTTGGAGACGTTGCTACCCTATCTTGGTCTTTGTAGATTATATCCCAGTTGGAATCATACCCACAAGCTAAGCTTGCTAGGATTATCCCTCCCCATCTGGCCAATGAGTTGAGGAGGCTTGGGGTCGTGTGATCCTTACCTTTTGGTAAGTCGGTACCTCACCCAAGCTCGAATTATGATCTAGGTGTTCTACCACATATCTCTTGAGGGTAATTTTTAGTAAGATCGGTAGACAATATGATCGGTCGATATGTGCTCCCCTATATCATGTATTGCTCGATATGGGGTCGGATATATTTAGCTCCCCCATGAGATTCCTTGTTGGTATGTACTCCCCAATGTAGTTTTAGAATGAGATATGCTCTCTGACGATGTAGAGGGTGATAGCGTTAGCTCCTTAGTGATTCTTATTCTTTAGATTTGAGAATTTTTCAGTAGATAGAGTTGATCAGAGATGAGCCATTATATGATGAGATGATATACATGACATATTGATCAATGTTCATATATTGTCAGGTGGAATTCTCCCTAGTTGAGAGGAAGTATTAAGTTATGAAACTATGGTCAAATTCCACTTTGGAAAACTTATTTGATGGGTATTATTATTTCATTTAATTCCTCTTTTCAAGAGGACCAAAATCGACCTAAAGATAATCAAATTTCGACAATGGAAAGTGTAGTTATGAAGAAAACCCCACACATGCACATTTGGACAAGGTTAGCCCTAAAGCAATTTGGACACCCATGGAAGCTTATAAATACAAGTGACCTCAATCTCATTTGGACACCACCAAGCATATTCATCTTCTCTTCTTCATTGATTGACTCGCATAGGTTTGAGGTAGGGACGACAATAGAATTTTGCAAATGTTCAAAATTACAGGTTTTAAGACTCACATCTATTTTAGGGTTTTTGGGTTACAAACGCAAACACGTCACATGGAAAATTTGACCACAGTGACTTGCAGGCATCAAGGAAGCTCTCAAATCCTTAAGTTGCTCGAACAACTCCTCCTTCATGCAACCAGGAAATTGACTTAGATTTGATCAAAGACTGAAATTGACCACAATTGATTGCAAACGGAAAAAGTTGTCTATGATATATTTTGATGCTGGAAACTTATTTCTGAATGTTATTGGGTTACTTTTTTAATGATATTGTATTGGGATCATTGTACTCTCTGTTGAACATTTTATGACAATCTAATAGAAGAATAATTTCAAAGGGTTTCCCCCCTTATGGGGTTTATCCTTGGTCTTTAACCAAACCTGGTGTCTCTTGTTGATGTGTTGATTGTCACCTTTGTCATTGCTTTTATTGTTCTATCTTCAAATATTGTTGATGAATGGGAAGACGAATTGTAATTGGAAAGATTTATACTTTAAGTATTGATTTGGGCTAAAGTAATTGATACAACAGAGAAAATTCTAAAAATTTAACACAAATGAAGTTGAAGAAAATGTACAAAAGATAATAAAGCTTAATAAAGTCATAAAGCATGAAGAACTCCATGGTGCAGATGTAATAAGTGATATCAAGAACAAAATTGAGAAGAATTGTACATCAGACTATCTCGATGCATTCTGGATGAGAGAACATCATTTTGTTGATCTCCCATATAAGGAGTATTATAAGCCAAAATCCAAAAAGGCTTTAAGCTATCAAATCTCTCCTACATAACTAGAGTTATGTAAGTAGGGGATCATAGATATACTTGAAAGGAAATTAATAGAACCTAGTAGAAGCCCATGGACATGTCTTGCCTTTTATGTCAATAAGCACTTCGAGCGAACAAAGGGGAGAACCACATTTAGCGAAAAAATACAGAGATTTAAATAAAGCTTTTTTGCTTATCATATATCCTTTACCTTCAAAGGATGTGCTATTTGCAAAGACTATGTCAAACAAAATCTTCAGTAAATTTGATTTGAAAAGTGGATTATGGAAAATTGTAACAAATCTCAAGGATAGGTAGAAGATAACATTCGTTGTGCCTCACATATAATACCAATGTAAGGTTATGCCCTTTGGTCTCAAGAATGTCTCATCAAATTTAAAAAATGAATGGAAGATGTTTTTAGAGATTAAGAATTTTTTATTCTTTACATAGATGACTTGCTTGTATTCTCTACAAATATTAATCAACAAAAAAAAAAATTGGAGAAAGTCTATGCTAAAACCTATAAATATGACATTGCATAGAGTAAGAATAAATTGGAATCTACTAAAACTAGAACTGAATATCTTGGATTGATATTGTCCAAAAGAATATGGAACTCCAAGACCATGTTCTGGAAAGCCTTAGTGAATTCCTTGTTGAAATCCTAGACAAAGATTCCTTGAAAGCCTAAAGTATATCAAGAATTTTTATTATCAACAAGCTAAGGACATTAAATGTCTACAACTAAGACTGACCAAAAACATTCCTTAGAATGGTAACTGACAAAGGTTGTTCAGATCATAAATCAAAAGATCTAGAATATTCTTACTCTTGATATTCTTCACATGAATCTCCAATTTATTGTTGAAATATATGCACTTGATGAGGTTCAGGGTGGTGCTTTACAAGAAAAGCATACTAAGAGAGGAAAAGTTTGCATATATGCTTTAGGAGCTTTTAAGGTAACAGAGGTAAATTACCTTTCTTCACAGAAAGAGATACTTGTTGTCAAGAATGGAATCAAAAGATTTGGATTATTCTTAAATCCCTTGCATTTTATAGAATTTTACAATCAAGACTGATTTAAACATATGAAAGACATGTTATCTAACCAAAAATTTCTATAACAGGGTAATAACTGAGTTTTAAGATGGAGCTTATGGTTATAAGGTTATGATTTCAACATCACATGCAAGCCATGCCCTAGAAAAAAAACTGCCTTGCAAATCTCTTGACTACAGAAGCTAAAGATATAGTTTACGAAAATGAGCTAGTAATAAAGATGTTGAACAAAGGAAGTTGCTCAACCAATTCCAACTACCTGTACTTTCCTCCAACACCTGAAGGGTTTTATTGGAACCTAGTTTGTGAAAATTGTAAAGTTGAATATTTTTTTGATTTTTTAGTGAATCATAATAATAGATATCCTATCAATATGTACATATTAGAGAAATATCTTGTTAGTCATAATTAAATGTCTAATTTGTGGTACTTTAGAGACTCTCCAAAAATGTATCTAGGGTACTCTGATATGAAGCCCATATAGTCAACCCCATACAGTCTCATGAACTATACACACATAAGTGGATCAAATCCCACCACCATGTCCAACTTTGAAAAAAGACTCCTCTAGGGGTGGATAACTTGAGAACTGGCTTGCATTTAGGAACAAATTTACAACAAACCAAATCCTAAGGACATTGAATGGCTACAACAAAGAATGACCAAAAAAATTCCTTGGAAGGATTAGATGACAAAAGTTGTTCAAATCATAAAGCAAAATATCCATAATATTCTTACTCTCCATCTTCTTGACATGCATCTCTATTTGATTGTTTAAATAAATGCATTTGATGAGGTTTGGGGTTATGTTTTACTGCAAATGCATACTAAGCAAGAAGATGTTGGCATGTATGCTTTAAGAGCTTTTAAGGGATCATAGTTAAATTACCCTTATCCACACAAAGATATACTTGTCATCAAGAATGAAATAAAAATCTTGTGCATTTTATGGCATTTTACAGTCAAGGTTGATTTAAAATATGTGTTGGAATGAGCAATTAGAATTAAAGATAAGCGTGAATTGCATTATTATTCATAAATATGTACATATAAATAATTTGTTCTTGGATTCATATTCCAAGGTCTCTTGGACTCCCTGGGATGATTCACCTTCCACACCATAACCCTTAGCAGATTGGATGTCCAACATTCCCCCCTAAATCCGAAGGGGCATATATGAGTCAAAGAAGAGAGTTGAAATACAAGAATGAAATAATGCACGACAAAAATTGGTTGAATGTGCTCTCTGAAATTATGGTAAAAGGTTGGAGAAATCGAGGTCTCAATCGATGGTGGTTTAAGAATGACCACTAACACTGGAACGCTTAGTTTAGTTCCTAGAACAATTCTAAATTTGACTAGAAGATGAAGTCTTGTACTAGAGGAAGTGCTCCCTAATTCTTGGAAAAGGGAGACCATTGAGGTCTCAACCAACGGTGGTTTGAGTTTGAAAAGCAACTCTGGAATTCTTAGTGAAATTTCTGGAACAATTCTGAATATGGCTAGAAGCTGAAGACTTCTGCTAGTGGAAGTGCTCCTGATACGAGTTTGAATATGACTGTAAACTAAATCACATTCATAACTTTAAATCTAGCTGCAACTTTGATTATGTTTCAAGATTGAGGCTCTAGTTTTCACTATTGCTTAGGTTGTGTCTTAGGATCTTCGAAACTTGTAGCTGACAATCAATTCCCCCTATCATATACAAGGTAAGAAGATGATATTATTGTTGCTTAGGGTTGCTTGTAGATGCTAGATTGATAGGGCTTCAAAAATAGAAGCCTCATTATCAATCCCCTCTTGTCCCATACAAAGTGAGAGAATGAATATGTTTATAAAATGTTCACATGGATGAAGATAAAAAAACCATGATCCTTCATGCATAGAACTAAAGCATGTCAATTTCTACCGAAAATGCACCCATTTATAATGTAATTTCACTGGTAAACTTACAAAAAAACACCATTTGCAAGTTACCATTGTTTTGATGTTTCTTCCTAAGAAATTTGTCATCTTATAACTCCATAAACCCAAGGACCATTACAATCAAATTACAATAATAATATGTAATATAATGAACATGTCTGAGGTTTCCCAAATCTTGTGCTTCGCATATTTTTGTTGTATTGGATGAGTTATTCCTCTGCACATCTTTCTTCATGAAACTTTAAATATAAATATAGATATAAAAGGGCATAAATATTTTATGGGATGTTAGTAATGTTCCTACTAACATTTGTAAAAGTTTCATATAGACAAATGCACACATATTTGCACCGCATCAAAGCTTCAACACGTTCTAGTGAATGTCCTGAAGAAAAAAACTTGCTCTTCATTCTTCAAATGAGTAATATATATGTTAATGTTTGTGATGATGATCATTATTGCAATAGTTGACGTTGATTGAGATTCTCTTGCTACGAGGTCTGCACCACATTTTGAGATGGAGCAGGAAGTGAGAATTGCGAAGAGGAATACTCAACACAAAGAACAGTTCTTGATGCCTACAAAACATATCCTGTGGGTAGTTGTAGTATTATTAATGGAAAAAGTGTCATTGTTGCCTGCAAGCCTCTGATACTTGTCTTTTTGGGTGAAATTGGTGCACTCGTAGCCAAGAGTCGCACAACGTTTTTCATGATCATTTGTAAGCCATGTTGTTTTCCCACAATGAATCCTATTTGAATGGTCTCCATTATTTCCCATCATACCAAAATGGACCATTAGAAGAGATAATTTCTCTTTTCCATATGATACAATCTCCTAGTCTGTGCTATATGAAAATATTATTCCAGAAAACAAAGTGTGTTTTCAACTACCCATGCATTGAAAATTAAAAATAGGATTGTAAAACGCTAACATGAACTTTTAGACTGGAGAGACACTGATATGGTCAAATGGTTACACATTTTTGAAGGGTAGCCACCTCGGTTGTAGACATGGTTTCCCTTTGTTAACTAAACTTTCCGCTAACACTAGTTATTCCAATGGGCATGGGGAGGACAAATTTGTGCATATTGTTGCCTTCCGTTCTTTTAATAAGAGTGGAAAAGGCTCTAAAACTCTTCTTCAAACTATTTTTTGAGAAGGATTTGTGCACCTATGCTTACTTGACAACGAATAATCTCTTACAACAAATCGTTCTTTGGTTGTAGTGAACTATCACACTCTCTCACCATATTAGGTAAATGCCCACTTCCAATGTGAAGAATATTGTAATGCACAATGAAGTTAGGTAAGGGAAATAATCATCTATAGTCACAACGTAGCGTTATTCATAAATTGGTAATGTACAACCTTTTGGGACAGGTCTGAGTGGTAGAAGCAATGGCAACAGGCTATGAAAATGCCTAGGTATGGTTAGCTCTGATACCACTTTTGTAACCATCAACCAAAATTAAAGATAAGTGTGAATTGCATTATTATTAAGAAATATGTACATATAAATACATTTTTCATGACCACCAGATTCATCTTCCAAGGTCTCTTGGACTCACCGTAATGGTTCACCTTCCACCATAACCCTTAGTGGATTAGGTGTCCAACAATATGGAAGACATGTTATCTAACCAAAAATCTCAACAACAGGGTCATATTCAAGTTTTAAGATGGAGCTTATGGTTATATGGTTATGATTTGAACATCATGTATAAGCTTTGAAAATAAAATTGTCATGTAGATCTCTTGAAGAGGGAAGCTAAAGATCTAGTATATAAAAATGAACTGGTAATAAAGATGTTGCACAAATGAATTTGTTCAACCAATACCATCTACTAGTTGTTTCCTCTTGCACCAAAAATGTTTTATTGGACCCTAGTTTGTAAAAATTGTAAAGTTGACTATTGTTTTGATTGTTTAGTGAAACATAGTAATAGATGTCGTGTCAAGATGTACATATTAGAGAAATATGTTGCTAGTCATAATTACAACTCTAATTTGTGGTACTTTAGAGACTCTCCAGAAATGCATCTAGGGCTACTTAGATATGAACCCCATATAGGTCAAATATACCTTGGCCTATAATATAAAGGTCAAATGTAAAACCCCACCTTGACCTTGGTGAAAAGTGTTCACTTACTAATCTAATCTCCCTTGTACAATTAAAGAGATGTGATAAATTTTTATATTTTGTTTTTGCCTTCAAAACTCAAAATGCATGTCATCATTGTGTTTGTCTCAGCAAGACATTCTGGAAATATAAAATTTCACCCCAATCCGACCTTTGTAACAAGGGTTGTAGATCTTCAAAGTTTTTTCTGCCATATGGAAGCCCAATAATCCAACTCTCCCTTACCTGACAGATCACTTACTAATGGAACCTTTACCATCTCTTGTTGCCAAATTTCACATTGCCCTGGCTTTGTTACCCAGCCTTTAACACTTATGCGTTCTAATTTTCTCTGGGGTGAGCCTTATCAACTAACCTATTTTGTGGGTCAGGCAATGCTTGAACAGATGGATAGTCAGGCTCACATGTTCACCATTGCAACCTAACTTACACCATCCTGCCCCCTTTCAATATGCATTGCAATTTATTGCTCCAAGAAATAGCCTATGGGCTAATGTGTATCGATGGGCCACTCCTCTGCACGACGATTCTTGCGACTGGCCCGCGACTTTCCTCATTTCCACATAGTTCCAACAACTCCACTCCACATTTCGCCTTGCAAGGAGTTGAGGCATCTATACCTTGGGTCCACTCTTACTACGCAATCTGGGCATTAAATTAGTCCAACCCTTTGCACTTTATCTCACATGTGAATTTCTTTTGGAGAAGTCCTTTGAGATGACTAGTAAAAGAGTACAAATGACAAGAATTTAATGACAGGAATTTTCCCGTTGCCTCGATTCTATTTCCCGACCCTTCACCTTTGTGCATTTTAAGTTGGCTCCATGGTAAAGATCTCCCAGGCCGATCTATCTCGTGGGACTGCCCCACGCAAATACAATTATAACCAAGATTATGTGGTGGCCACCATGCCTCGACCCTACGTCATCTTTCCCCATCCTAAGTGCACTTCACCTTGAACTTCTAGAATTATAACCTCTAGGACATGTCATCCCTCCACCAACCTTATTGCAATAAGGTGTAATCGAATCACCTAATCTACCACTTCCACGAGCTAACCCTTGTCGGGGCATTTAGATAAGGTATGAAAAAATAAGTCTAGAAGGCTAACCTCATGCTTGTTTTTGCAAGAATACCACTCACAGTAGGACTTCTCCCATAGCTCGACTAAGAAGGTCCTACCCAAGATTTGGGCCATGAGCGATATGCTCGATCTTGAATCCATTGGTTTTCATAAGGGATTGCTCCCATATTGCACTATACACTATTTACAAAGGAAATCTAGCATGGTCTGGTTGTGGTGGTTCTACAAATGTTTTGACTTGCGCCATAGTCCAACCATGGCTATTGAGGTTTACTAAGGCACCCATTAATGCTCTCCCTCCTAAAATTACAATAGGGTTTCCTTCTCTGAGTCTGCGGTGTCTGTAATGAAGAACATTGATCAGGGACTTGTCCATTTAGGCTAGAGACTTATCAATTCAGTCTCTTAAGGACCTGGGGTCCCTTGGATCTTCAATGTCTTATCGGGATCAGATAGATCTTGGCTTAGAGATCCATAGGTCTCATTCATGGACCAAATTTTTAGGTCCCTATACTACTAGTGTAACCCCTTATTTCTATTAGTACAACCCCCTTATTATATTGTTGTGCCCATGTGTCCCCATATTGTTATTATTATGCCCCATAGAAGCCCACTATTGTTATTATTGTGCTCTTACATTATTATTGTTATGTCGGCTCTAATTTTATTATGGCCCCTTAGACTCCTATATATAGAAAGGAGGTCTTGTCATTTGTATCATCCAACAATTGTTCATTCGTGTAATGTAAAGGAGGTTGCCCCCTCGAAGAGGCTTATTTTTAAGGCGTTATCTATCTTCTCTATCTTTTTGTGAGCTGGTTTCATAACATTTGGTATCAGAGCTTGGATTCTAGGGTTTTGCTGCTCCAAACAGGTCATCGTGGAATTTTCAATATAACTTGTTCTCTACGAAGTTTTAGAAGCTAAAACAAAAACCCATTTGAGTTGAAATCGTTCTAACCTCGTGTCTGAATTTTAGATCTTGTCTCTCTATATTTTCAGAGATATCGTCTGCAGAAGTTAGGGTTTTTGCAAGCTCTAGAATTCCATCTCAAACAAGTCATCATGGAATTTTCACTATAATGTGTTTTATGTGATGTTTCAGAAGCTAAAATAAAAAAACCCATTTGAGCTGAAATGATCCTAAACTTTAGGTCTGAATTTTAGATCTTGTATCACTATATTTGCGGAGATATGATCTGAGGAATTTAGGGTTTTTGAAGACTCTCGAATTACACCCCAAACATGTGACCTTGGAAAAATTGTCATAACTCTCTCTCGGAGCATCTAATTCAAATTTCATAAAACATGACAGAAAGCAGATAGATTGTAGTTTGTTGGGTATCATTTTTAGAACCTAAGGTTGAAACAGTGACATGTGGCATGTCATAGAAGTTTTCTCTACTGAGTTAGTATATATTTAGGTCATTGCGGGAGATTGGACATAACTCTTTCTTCGGGAATCCAATTGCGATCAAACTTACAAGGTTAGAAAGAGGACTTAGAGGGATATCACAGATTAATATTTCAAAACTTAAAGATCCGAAATTACAGAGTTACAGTCGATTCAAGATCGAGATCCTAAAAGAAAGGAAAGGAGTGACTTGAATCAAGAAAATAGAAACACCTAGTAATCAAAATGGGATGGATGATTTGAAGAATGCGATCGAAGCTAAGATAAATAGTTTTATCTAAGCCATGGAAGTTGATATTGCTGGTATGAAAGCATAATGGAAGAAAGGCATGAAATATTTGAAGAAAGACATGGAAGGTTTGAAGGAAGGTGGGACAAAGTTGCTACAAGGAAGGCCTCCTAATGACGAAAAGTTAGTAGAGGAAACTCATGATGAGAAAATAATAAATGTCAATCACGATTTCATGGAATCTAACATTGGATTGAAGACCCACCATATTCCAAAGATTGATATGAGGAAGTTTGATGGAAAGGATCAAGAAACATCAAAAGAAGAGGATATACACTAGGAACCAACCCCAAAGAAGGAAGTAATGAATCTGACCATATCTTGTAAAGCATTGGCAAGAATTACCACTCCTCAAACTCTCAAGATAGAAGGACATATCAAGAAGAAAAAGGTTCAAGAAATGAAAGATCACATCGAGAAAGAAGAAATGAATTCCACCATATCTTGTAATGCATTGGTCGGAATTACCACTCCTCAAACTATGAAGATAGAAGGAAATATCAAGAAGAAAAATGTTCAAGAAGTGAAAAATCACATCGAACATCAAGAAATGAATTTGACCATATCTTGTAATGCATTGGAAGAAATTGTCACTCCTCAAACTCTCAAGACAAAAGGACATATCAGGAAGAAAAAGATTCAAGTAGTGAAAGATCACATCAAGCATCAACAACAAGTTCTCCAACTATTAAAGGATAACGCCACTTTGGTGCAGAATCGAATGAAACAACAAGTAGATCAACATCAAAATGAAAGAGTTTTTGATGTAGGCGACTGGGTATTTTTACGGATACATCTCAAGCAAGCTATGTATGAGAAGGAAATGTTGGAAATACTACATGCACTTAAGAAATAGCAACCTTACCTAATGAGAAGACACTTCAAGGTAAAAATGGATCATGATAGTCTTAAATTCTTTTTAGAAAAATGATTATGTTTAGAAGAACAAAAAAAATGGGTCACAAATATGTTGGTTTATGAATTTGAAATCATCTACAAAAAAGGGAAGCAAAATATTGTTTGAGATGCACTCTCAAGAAAGGATGAGGATGTGGAAGCATTGTTTTGTGCTATTTATATTACCCAACCAAATTGGATAAACAAAGAAAGGGATGAATGGAAGAAGGACGAAGAAATGTGGCCACTCATTCAAAAGTTGCATAAGATCCTAGTTCAAACAATATTTCCAGAACTTGACGAGGAAGGAAAAACCATATTAGAACCTAGAGTAGTCACAGAAACAAGAACCTGAAAGCTACAAAATCGATCAACTTCAATGTATCTCATCAAGTGGAAGAACTTGCCCACTGAAGATTCCACATGGGAGGAGAAGAATTTTGTACAGAAGCATCAAGAACTACTCAAGCATTAAGTACAACACTTTTTTAAGGAGAGGGGCATGTTCCCTATACTACTAGTATAACCCCTTATTATTATTAGTACAACCCCCTTATTATATTGTTGTGCCCATGTACTCCCCATATTGTTATTATTGTGCCCTTGTTATTGTTATGTCAGCTCTAATTATATTATGACCCCTTAGACTCCTATATATAGAAAGGAGGTCTTGTCATTTGTATCATCCAAGAATTGTTCATTTGTGTAATCTAAAGTAGGTTTCCCCCTCAAAGAGGCTTATTTCTAAGGTGTTTATCTATATTCTCTATCTTTCTGTGAGATAGTTTCATAACACAAATAGACACCGCAAACATTTAATAGCAACTGTAAAGCATATGGTGCCAAAAGGGCTACAAGGAAATCAACACTCCTCAAAGAAATAATAAATCCTCCCTTTAAATCCGATTACAGGCATTGTCATGCGGAAAGAGTTATTTTTGCTAACAAAACTAACCTCCCTAGGAGTCTAAGACTCTCTAGTGACAAACAAGACAATTAAGA
>APFE030160214.1:43991-57835 GCA_000404065.3 Pinus taeda
GTTTTGGACGCAATGTTTTTTGGTCCATGGTATTGGATGCTTCGGCATGTATAAATATGTATTGTAACATTGAAAGGAACATAATGAAAAATCAAGCTGGCGGTTTTGGGATCCAGTGGGAAATCTCTGTGTATATGTGTTTTATGTGTTATGCTCTCGCATTGTTTATTTTTTCTGTGATTTAGAATTCGTATGCAGATAATTTCTGTACGAGGTTAAAACCTACACATATAATTACCCATTTATGGGGCTCATCAATTTGACGAAGATCTTAGCACTGTAAACTAATATTCTAAATCAGATCAATGGGCTGCATACATTGTTGTCAAAAACCCTTTGCTACAGGCTTGTTGACTCATGAAGGGTCTCCAATGCTCACACCATACACCCTTGTACTACCTAGTGCGTACTACAACTACACAGGTGTTGGTATATACATATGTAAGTGTTCCTTTGATAAAGGATGATTATGTGTCTATTTATGAA
This sequence comes from Pinus taeda, assembly GCA_000404065.3. Classification (NCBI taxonomy): domain Eukaryota; kingdom Viridiplantae; phylum Streptophyta; class Pinopsida; order Pinales; family Pinaceae; genus Pinus; species Pinus taeda. Next base: position 44,478 of record APFE030160214.1, read on the forward strand.
GGAGATTCCATGTATTTTATTGTCAAAATAATGAATATATGAGTACCCACAAGAAGAGTACCCATCAAGTTGTGCACCATGGCCATAACCAACCATTCGAGCATGGATTTACAATGCCATCTCCACCCCGAGAAAACATACAAAATATGGCACTCAGTCCTTAGAAAACTTGACATCACCATGTGCATAATAAGGATGCAACATTATCTGAAATACAGGGGCATAAATCAAGTCATTCCAGCTCATGAAGCAACTTCATCCACAACACAAAACTACAGTTTTATTTAGGCCTGACCTTTATTAATATGAATCTAAAGACCTATTGTGTTGTACAACAACCCCCCATTTCATAAAATTTTTCTTTTTAACTATAATATGAAATGGGTCCCTTTTAAATATAAATGTGTGACTAAAATTGGTATCAACTCATCCTTCATCAAAAGGTCCAAAGGAAACGATATATTATAAACCTTTTGAATCGGTCTTATGAAATAAATATATAATTCTTTATTATTGCGATAAAGCGATCGCAAAATCGCATATCGCAACAACAAGGAAAACATAATGCAAAGACCCATTGGTTTACCCCGATACGAAAAGTGAATAACTATCGGTTATCGGGAAAGGCAAACAAATATAACAAAATGGCCCGCCCACTATTTCTCCGATGTGATATGGCTATCGGCAATCGGGGGATGTAGCACACCACATGTTAAGACACCTTTAAAACCTCTCGATGCGATAAGGTGTATCGCCATCGGGGATCGGGGATTTTGCAATGACATAAATATTACTACCCAAGCACATCTCCAATTGCGATTCGATAAAGCAAGGCGCGAGTTTCAAAATAGATTGAAAAGGCTTACATGCATTATTTTGTTTTATTATTAAAAGCCTTCCCATTCCCGATAGCGATTTACTTGTGATTATCAGCCAAAAAACTCAAGCCACGCTTGAATGAATCATTCGACATATAAACGATATGATGGGTATTTAAAATGATTGACGGGTTAAAGTGGCCAATTAATGAAGCAGTTATGCCAAGATCTCCCCTGAGATTGTATCTACGACAATATTATTTTAATATTTCATTATTCGTTAATTGATATAACTATTTCATATTGGCTCACACCACCTATTCTTTGTATTACGTTCATTTTATTCCATGCGCAGAGCTCTGCCGAAGCAACAAATTCAAGCCAAATGGGAAATAAATCCAAGAGATTTGCAGCAGCATCGACTCCCGCAGTAACAGGGCAATCTACCACTGATCCAGGTCCAAGCAAGAAGGGATTGATTTCAGACACTACGTGTCTTGGCCTCGGAAACACACGCTGGCAAAGCATATATAATCTAATTGAAGCAGAGGAGCCTGAAACAGTATCAGTGCAAGCTACCGCAGACTCAACTAGAAAATCAAAGGCTTCCTTGAAGGACTTAGCTGACTCATATCCACACCGAATAGCAGCTCGTGAAAAAATTCTTCCATATACAGATGTAGTGCAATGGGCAGTAGAGGAAATCCCTGTTTTAAACAGAACATTTTGCACAGTCGACGGAAGAGTCTTCAGCTCATTCCAACCTAATGATTTAAGGAAAATGTATCACTTGCCTGAACCGCAAAAGAAATACAATAAAGCATTTCTTAAGAAGTTCACAAGTGAGGATGAAACTGAATCAGCCCCAATTCGGGAACGGAGACAAAACCCCGCAAGGCTCAAACATGAATCTTCAGGTAAGTACTCTATAGATTCATTATGTTCTCCTTACTATTATGCCAAGGCAATGATGTGCAGGATTTGGGGATTACATGATTATGCAAAATTCACTATTGAAATGGTTCCTTTAATGGAAGTGGAAGTTAACAGTGAGATCATGGATTGGGGAAATATATTGTCAGATAAACTAGCCACTGCAATTCTTGAGTTTAGAAATAAAACTCGCGTGACCGATGGGTCTATTCCTCCGTTTTATTTTAGTGCTTATATTTTAGATACTCTTTGTTTCACCTCTGAATTTCCTGTACTGGGGTGGAGATGGACTCCACAAGACCCAATGCCAATTCACATTTATCACCAAAAGATGTGGAAAGAACACTATAAGGACCACCTGTACCAAATCTGTAATGGTTTTATGTTGCCTATTTACCGTGCCATTTTTGACAAGCCTGCCCTGAAGATTTATTCACAAGTAGAGATTGACCTAACCGCTCTAGGAAGCTGGTTTGGGGAGGATAAGTTCACATACATAAGGGTTTTTGGTAGCCTTGCAAGACCTCATGTCCTTCCTTTGTACATACCTGACAATCTGTTAGCCCGAGAATTAGCCTATCAAATTACAACCACAGAAACATCCAAGGCTCTTAGGATTTCAAAAAAGCAGGCTTGGCCTACTTTTCCTTTGAGATGCGGTGTTTATACTTTGCACGACTACAAGCATGCGGAGAAGGAAGCAGAGAAAATAAACATGCTAAACCTTGCAACCATTCCTAATAGGTGATTCGATCCAAGGAAAGTTGTCTATAATGTGCTTGAACAGGCCAAACTCACAAGGTTTGATCATAAAGAAGATGATTTTGATGACTTGTTTTCTTCGGCAGAGTCATTATTCCAGGTACAAGCACTGGCCAAAATGAGATATAACGATGAAGGGCTAGTAGAATTCAATAAGCTCAGAGAACAGAGGTTGCAAACTCGACCTCTGGACTTATTAGCTACTGCCCCGACAACACAATCAAGCGAGCCTGAACAACAACTCATTGAGAAACCTCCTGTTGCATCAAAGATTCTCGAGAAAGATAAGGAGAAAGAGAAAGAGAAAGAGCAGGAGAAAGAACAGGAGGAAGAGCGGAAAAAGGAGTAGGATAAGGGCCGCGAAAAAGTCAATGTGGATACCCAGATTGATCCTAAACTACTCCAAGAATGGCAGCAATCTGACTCCATTATAAGCAATCCGGAAGGTCCAAAAGGTGCCAATACACCCAAAGTAATAGATACACAGGATACAACGTCAACAAAGGTTCCGAATGAAGGAACCAGTGGCCTACCCCCTAGCACGGATTTAGAAATAATTCCAAAATATCCCTCTGATCAAATTATTTTTTAGGTGGAGGACATACCTCCATTAGATGTCTTTTATAGTCCAAAACACAGGGCTGTAGTGAAAAGACAACAGAGAAGGAGAAGACTTGATCAACCTTCCCTGTTTCCAGAGCAAACAGAGACAGCTAATGTAGTTTGGAAAGAAGAGTTTGACCCTTCCGATGACCTAACGAAGCTTTCTCAGTATGCCAGAGCTTATTCGGCAGCCACTATGGACAAGGCATCGTAAGTGAGTAATCTACTTAAAGAAAACGACCAAGCAATTGTTTTGTTGCAAACACGGCTGTCCGAAGCACAACAGGGAGTTGAACAATTGGAACAACAATTATCAACACAACAACAATTAAACAATCAATTGAATAAGCAGTTGCTTGAAGAGAAATAGAGAATAGACTCAAGCGCAATACAAAAGCAGAAATAATTATCAGAAGCATTGGATAGGTTAAAGACGATGAATGAACTAATGGCAAAAACGAAAGATGAGCAAATTGCTCAGCTGTCACTTCAAGTAGAGAAGTTCAAGAGTCTTCCACAACCTGCCGATTTTAGAGCCGAAGAGCTACAAATTAACAAGGCATTGGTGACAGTTAATAATGTTATGTCATAACATTTCTTTGGTTGAGCCCCTTTGTGATATAATGGCATCAATAGTTGACAAATCAGTTGATGCTAGACAGGATTTGGAACAGGCCGACGAGACCCTGACAAATTTTCTTGCTTGGCAAGACACCAATGAGGGGTAGGCAACAAATCTACCTAAAATCCTAGAATCACACAAGGAGATCATGTTCTTAGAATGGCAGTCACAGCTGATGAAAGCAGAGAGAGAGGTTTCCAGATGTAGATTATCTACAAGTAACTTAATTGAGTTAATCAATAACACTCTCTATCTATCTAATATGATTTCACAATGTACCCTAGGTAAATTGCTGTCAGCTAAGACATTGGAGCAAGTATGCAATCAAGAGTTGGAGAAGAATGGAAGGTTAATCGCAGGCATCCAAAGTTTAACTTGGGATACCTATTGGTTTTTCTTAGTAAAACCATATAGTCAAAGGGCCGCGCTCAAGTGTTTAAGCGACACGATCAGTTGTATCATTCCCGAAATACATGATGCCACCTACTCAGCTCAACTCCATTCTCGTCTCAGCCGCCCTCCAGAATTGGAACCGATGCTTGCAATCTGCCAACTCAGATCAAAGGGAGAACAACCGAAATGATGAATCATGCTGTCGACTACCAACAAACCTGCTGTGGAGAAGATATTCAAGATTTAGTTGTACCAATTAAATAACATTTTGTTTTTGTAAGTTAGTTAGTTTAATTAGTATTTATAGACCCTTTCATGCATTTAGAAAGGGTCCTCAATTTTTGTATAAGACTCAAACCTGGAAGTTGCACTATTGTGCTTTCGGTATATTTTTTATAAACACTGGGCCAATATTCCAAATTCTAACGAAGAAAGCTTTTATGGGATGTGCACTATTGCCTTGATGTGAAATTATCTCTAAGTTGAAAAAAGGAACTCGAATGCGATTGATATCGGGAATGATTTACAGGACATATGGTACTATTATCTATGATCTTGTTTCATTCTTTTATGTGAATTGTCATTTGATTACTCTTGCTATCATTGGATATATGTATGTGTTTTCAACAACATTCCTTATATTTTTCACTATTGGATGTTTAAGGAATGTTATTCTTTAGTCATATATGTATCAGTGATATATAAAATATAAGTGTAATAATGTTTTATTGATTACTTTGTTCAACTATTTGAACAAAGTAATTATTATATGAATGAATGTCTTTGTTTACCAAATAGAGTCATCTATATGCTTGTTTGTGGATAAAGATTATTAAACGTTACACTAAAAACAAAAAATTTCCTGGGATAGGATAGTTATTCATATTTTTACTTTTAGATTAAATCATTCATCCATTACCATTTTATTAGAAAACCACTCATTTATCCATCTCGTTTTTATTCATCATTGGGAAACTGGTCCCATTATTTCCAGTTGGAGCCACCACACCAAACAGAAAAGGAGCTACATTAAGGTCCGGACTGGGTGGTTTTCCCCGATGTTGTTGCAGCGATTTTCGAGGCATGAATAAGACCAAAACCAGATTACTGCACAACAACATAAATATTGGTATAAAAGCTTGAAATCAACGTAATCCACAATATTTTAACTAAGAAGGATTCCCATACAAATAACTGCTAAATTTATAATCATGCCATTACACACTAATCCAATGCCTTTAGATCAATGGTAGTAGTATGTTAGTCATTTATGTAACCAATAAGAACATAAACGATGTATAATACAATCATATACACCATTTCAGTCCAGAAACGCAAACATATATTTACTATCATTGCAAATACATAAATAACACTTATCTTGGGAACTTTTGGGCAACTAATAATGGAACAATGATCCTCCACCCAACCATAGATATTTTTTGCCAGTGCTCACTTGAAGATATCACCCCCAAGCCATATTACAGAGACTATTGGGTCCCCTTCTCAAGGGTTGAAATGCAACCTCCAACTACCCTAGGGATTCTAGAGGTTTTTCCACCTCCACCTTCCAACTGAGTTGCAAGCAACAATGCATAGGGAATAGAGAGACTTACTGTATCCACCCTTCAAATCTCCACACCATGGTTCCACCAAACATGGAGAATCCATAACCATAAACAATAAAACATAAAACAAAGAATCCATCCAGAAATATTCCAGGATTTTTTGCGAGGAATCATTCCTCCTCACTAGCCCTTCGGGATTTACCAAGAATCACTATCTCCACCCTCGGGACAATGGGGACTCAAGAGGCAATTTCTTTCCTACCTGGAAATGATTTCTCCCTGACTTGTCTTGCTAACTGAAATTTTTCTCTTTTTCCTCCCACTTCTCTCTATGTTACACCCTCTTTCCATCTACTCATGTCCACCTTTTTGTTACTCCCTCAAGTTTAGTGCCCTATTCTTCGACTATGTTCCCTCTTCTTCTCCCCCCGCTTGCCCATGGTGGTTCTTCCCATGTTGTCTAACAGTATGCGCAGGACCTTCCTAGCCTGTGGGGTCATGCCACATCTCCCCCCTTTCTTGTCGATTAATTGCACTCCAATGACCTAATCTTGCCTTATGTGCTCTGTGGATAACTGCCCAACCAAGCTGTCCTCTCTTGATTTCATTTTTCTCTAAGGAATATGACCCTTTTCCTCTTTTCGAACTTCCTCTTAATGGCATGCTCTAGCTCATTGAGAGTGCATACCTACTAGAATTCTTGGTTGTCATAGCACTTCAAATCCCAAGCAAATTACCCTCCTCAGTCTCTGGAATCTGTGTCCCATAACCCAACCAATATTACTTTTATAAAATTATTTACATTGCATACATGAGTGTAAGCAACTACGGTTATCACATCAAATATACCTTGACCTATAATATAAAGGTCAAAGATACTTGGGTCGGGTAGGTGGAAATAATGGGAAGAATATAATGTAAATGCTATAGTGGGAGGAAATAATGAGAAAAATATAATTTTATTATATTCGCGCCCCCCACCCCAACCTTGGTGGGCAAAAATAATGGGAAAAATATAATATAAATTATAAATTATATTTTTTCCATTATCCCCCCCACTAGGTCAAAATATAGGGTGGGCCGAAATAATGGAAATATAATATGATACTATATTTTGCCCATTAGTCCCCCTCAAGGGATGGTAGGCGTAGGGGGGACAATTTTTAGTCTAAGAGGAAAATTGGAAATCACATATTCTTGGGGTCTTAGAGCTGTCTCTAACAACCAAGCATAGGCCTATGGTTTATACCAAGATCTTTTGAAGGATTTTTCGTTTAAATCTCCATCAAATTACTATTGTAGGTAACTATTGCATTCTAATTTATCAATTGAAGTTTATACCAAGATCTTTTGTAGGATTTTTCGTTTAAATCTCCGTCAAATTACTATTGTAGGTGACTATTGCATTCTAATTTATCAATTGAAGTTTGGCTCCAGACTGGCTGATTCAAGACTATCCATTCTTATCCAAATGATTCAAATTTTATCGTTCATCCTTTAGGAATATTTAGTTTCTCAAGTCCTTAAACATAATAATATTGGAGCTGATAAAAAAGCCAATTTTAGAGATATGTTGAAACAAGGGGAACTTTTGATTAACCAACAATCTTACTCCTCTTCCATTTCTTAACGCTAAGTGTCAACAATTCTCAACACATTTCGAAATGGTCTTATGTAGCTAAAGATCCTATTATTTAACTAAGTTTAATGGAATGTAAATTTTGTTTATATTTAGGCTCTTCTAAAAGTGTTATTCCTATAGATATTATCATTGGTTATTTTTGTTTATAGATGAAACTTTATCAATTCGCTAGCTCACCCTAAACTTGCAAGCCACTGAGCTTGATAGGATAAATTTTGTAATTATGATTTAATGATGTTGCATGTGCTCATGTAATCTTCTAATACAAATTTCTTGGTTACGGTTAAAAAAAATTGTTCCTCACCCTTTGCCCGCTATATGAGGGTGGTGGTAAGGGGAAATAATGGGCAAAATATAATATGATTTATTAGAGAAGTATATATTTATTAATTAGTTTTTGTGATGTTATTTAAGTATAGTTTTAGTGGGTTTAATCACTAAAATGTGTGTTTTCATAGGTTTAATTCTATATGAGAGTAGGGAACTATACCTTCGGCAATTAAGAAGTGAAATTGTTATAAAGAGGGGATTATTTGTTTCACGAATAAAGAGTCAAATCACTTTTTGGAAGGATCCCTTCCTTCACTAATAAAAAATTAAATCACTACAAAATCCCCTATTCTATAAAATAGAAGGTATCATACACTAATTTAATATATGAATTAATCACAACTTTAACGCTAAATTATTCCCCTAAGGAGGGTGCCCAAGAGCCGGCGTTCCCCCCCGCCTTGACATGATGCCAACTCACATGAAAGGGGGTTGTGGCTCCCACTATACTTGGTGCATTGCATGTTCTCCCATCACTTAATCAATCATGGCATGAAGTCGACACAAGGTTAAACATCATTTGAATATTGCAGGCCACATAGGGAGGTACAAGAAGACTCAACAAGAGAATTGTATCAGATTGACAGTTGGTAGAGAAAAAATCACAATGTAGATTGCAAGCTAGCCATTTTAGCTAAGATAACAATGAACATCTCCTTCTCCTCAAATGAGTTTAGTGACCAGCCAATATAGATGCCTAGATATTCCACCAAATAATTGTTATGACTCACAGGTTTTTTGCTTGCAACACTAGTAGTCTTTTTTTTCTGTTAATGTTAATATATGTCAAGGTCTAGCAAAACCAACCTGTTTTTACAAGTTGCTATTTACAAAATGCTCTAGTTATACGAGGTCTTAGTAACATCAAGACTCTAAACTTATGTCACTAGTCTGGTTTCCCTTTAAACAGACCAATAAAAAAAAAAGATCTATGTAATCCTCATTTGATGTAATACAAAGCGCCTAACTAAAAAATAACCACCTTAATGCAAGCATGAGAAACATCAGAGTACTTCTCCACATTTCATGGATGGTAAACAAGGTAAACAATCAACCCTAATTTTGGGGCCTCGCCATAAGGAAATCGAAGAGAGTTGAACGCGTGATTAGTAACAACTAGCAACAATATCAAATAACTTCATGTCTGACTCTAGACCACTTAAGTTAACCCTTAAATCTTTTAAAATTGATTATTATTATAATTATTTTTAATAATTGAACTATTTAAATCAATTATAATGTTATCATTCTAAATTTACTTATATATAATAGGTATATCAAACAAATTTTTTTATAAAGATTTCTTTTGTATAATTATCTAATGATATAAAATGCTTTCAAATAAATTGGGAAAAAAAGGTTACCCGGACACTTGATTTTTTCAATCTAACTTTATGATTATCAAAATGGTATATGAAGAAAATATAACCTTCTGTTACAAAATAAATATGTTTAAAAATAGGAATAATTTAATTTTAAAGTATTAAATTAGTGTATGAAGTTTTTTTACTTGTGAGAGAATGTCTTCATCTTCAAATTTATAAAAGTTCACATATTCTAACATACTCTAAATTTAAATCTATAATATTTTATATCTTATTTTGGGTTTAAATTTATAACCTATTATAAAAAAGCACATGTTTTTAACCATTAAACTTATTCAAGCTACACACCTAATAATCAACACTTTAAAAAACATATATTATCTATTTTTTATATTTAACTTAACTAAATCAACCTGGATCCATCTTAACCCCAAATCTATAAAACGCTGAGAGGAATAAAATCCCTCAAGATGTAAAACTTGAGGAAAGATTTGCACCTCGAGAGATTTGATCCCTGTCAGCGCTTGATAGATCCGAGGTTAAGATGAATTTAGGTTAATTTTTGTCGTGTCCAACCATGAAAAATATGTTGAACATTTAATTATTCTAATCATTTTAAATATGCTAAATATGCCTAAGATTAATATGGTCATTTTAATTTTAAATTTGCTCAATTACCTTAGTTTGCTGAGATGATAAAGATTGTTAATAACTTGAATGATGAAAAATGATGAAATAAAAAATTTGAATCCAAAGTGACAATATAATAATGTTGAATGATAGAAATTTGAATAATATGAATGTAGTCAATTACAAATAGTCTTTGATTGCAATCAATCTCAAACTATTTTATTATAATATTATTATTGTCATCCCTGTTAATTTTGTCATCTTTTCATATGGATCACATGAAAAGGGCAGTCGAAATCATAGACCATTAAAATCTTTAAATCGAGCTATTGTAGTAAACATCATACCTTGTCTCTCTAGATCTCCAATATTAATAGTAGTTTTCTCGAGAGACAATCGTTGTGACTTATGGAGAGTTAAATCCTAGGTAAGTTTTAGCGGTAATTGTTTTCTATTACCTTATTTGAATGCAAAGTGACTAACAATGGAATGACGGAAAATGAGAACAATAAGAATGTAATCAATTACAAATAGTTTTACAATTTCAAGAAGCAAACATTTCAAGTAAGTGAACATTTTATTTAAGATGAAAATTCAAGTATTTTATTTATGGTTGAATCACTGTAACACATAAATCAATGGACACCGTCAATAAGTTTTTTGTGCTTACTTTGAAATCAATGCGCACTATTAAATCTAATTATTTTAAAATTAATGTACATCATACATCTAGTTACATCAAATCACAAGTCAACCTCTACATTGAAATCAATGCATATAGTGCAAGCAATCAAATAGGATTAGAAATAAACATCTACATTGAAATTAATGCGTCTAGTGTAAGAAATCAAATATGATTAGAAATCAACATCTACACCGAAATCAATGCATTTAGTGCAAACAATATAATAAGATTAGAAATCAACAACTACACTAAAATTAATGCATCCATTGCAATCAATCAAATAGGATTAGGAGTCAAAATCTACATTAAAATCAATGCATCTATTTCATTGAAAAACCAAAATATTTATGGCATCTAAATCCAACTTCTTTTACCTTTGTAAAAGATTTACTTCCTCTATGGTTAATAATGTTCAATATATATTAATAAGCCTCGATGAAGAATCAAATATGAAATTTGCATGGGGATTAGGGAAAACCACCAATAATCAAGCAGAAGGATCGACTTTATGGCAAAGATAAAAAATAACTCTAGAAAGGAGAATTGATCATCTAATTGTAATGGGAGACTCAATGCTAGTTACTCATAAATTCCATAAAGCAAAAGCTATGGTCGAAAAATATTTTCCCCCCTTAGATGAGAGAATATGGAATCAGATACAAAAATATGAATCTATATCTTTCTATCATGTTAAAAGAGAAAATAATAATATTGTAGATGGACATGCCAATATAGGGGTAGGCCTTGATCATGGATCTTTTCTCCTAGATCGAGGCACGTTATCATTCCAATACATTCCATGATGATTGAGAGGATTTATAGTTTTATGGTTGGGAAGATATCCCTTACAACAAGATGACAAGAGAAAGCTTTGATGTATTCCTTTATTTTAAATATCATTCATGAAGAATTGTTAAGGAAGGTGATGGTTCAACGAATCATGGGTTTGGAGATAGATACCAATCGTTCCTCGAGGTGGCTAATTATCGGAGCTCTCATCATGAGTGAGGAAAAATGGTGTCATAATCCTTGTGCTCGTGCATTGGAATATAAATCTCTTTAGGTTTGTGTCTCATCCATCGGCTTGAGGAGTAAATGTGATTAGAATAAGCATCATGTGAGGGATATGTTGTAGAGAATTTGTAATTGCAGTCTATTTTTGGAGTTTGGAAACATTCAATGCTCTCTGATGGAAGTTGCGAAAGGAGTGGGGCTATCCATCGGTTATAAATGGCAAGCCTCGAGGCTGGAGCTGCATAAACTATTTGCCAAATTTTGTTTGCAAAGGAGCATGGCGTCATTGAATGTTAAGGGTGGTGAAAGTTTGGAGTAGGAAATGATCACAGTAGAGGAATTCATTAGCATGTTGGATAGGTTTGGGGAGAAAATTGTTCTAGAGGAACACACCCATTTATCGTTGGTTTAAAGGGAAATGGAATTGTTGCGCAAGTATATGGAGTGGATTCAAATTCTAGTGGAAATATTGTTCACCAAAGTTGGTAATTTGACTCTGAAGGTCGATGAAATCGAGGTTGTGGTAGAGGCAATGAAAATGGGAGTTCTAAAGGAGGTCATGGGTTTGCAGGAGCCATCCTCTCTAGGAACAATTTCATCAAGCGAGCCTGAGGAGCAGCTTCCAAAAATTAAAATGCAGACAAAGGGAGAAAATGGGAATGAAGTTGCAGATGGATAACCAAGAATGTAGTTTTCTTTAAAATACTTTCCTTGTTTAATGTTATGTCGAACACTATTATATAATGGCTCTTTTTGGAGATCGTATAAGATAAATTATGTTAGAAGTATAATAGGCTGCATGTAGGGTAGCAACAAAATTATTTTTGAACAATTATGGAGCATGAAACATGATATTATATCTATGGTTGTTAAGGTTCTAGCCCGTATACCAGATTTTGATTAATATAAGCTACCTATTCCTTTATATTAAAAAAAAATGCTCACTATATATAATATTTGTATTTGTCTCTGTGTGTATCTTTCTTCTTCCCTCTCTCTTCCCCCTCCATATTTATTTCTATCTCCCTCCCTCTCGCCCCTCTATCTCTACCTCTCCCTCCCCCCCTCTCCCTCTCTCCCTCTTCTTTCCTCTCTCTCTCTCTCTCCTTGTCATCTATATCTACATCTCCTCCATATATCCTTATTTTTCCCTCTATCTAACCTCCCCAAACATACACACTCCCTCTCTCCATATCTCTCTATCTCTCCCTCCCTCCCTCTCTCTATATCTTTATTCTTCCCTCTCTCCCTCTCCCATCTATATTTCGATTTCCTTCTTTTCTCTCTATGTCACCCCCTAAACATATACTCTCTCTCTCTCTCTCCCCCTTTTCTCCACCTCTCTCTTCTCCTTTTCTCCCTCTCTCTCGCTTCCTCACTCTCCTTCCATCTCTCTTGTGTCACTCTCTTTATCCTTCTCTCTCCCTTCTTCACTCTCCTTTCATCTCTCTTTTGTCACTCCCTTTCTCTCTCTATGTATTTATTCTTCCCTCCCTCTATCCTCCCATCCAACTCCATCTCCCTCACCCACCCTCTCTCATTCTCTCTCTCTCTCTAAATTCCTCTCTCTTACTTTCTCTCCCACCTCCCTTTGTCTCTCCCCCTAATCACACTCTCTCTCCATCCTCCAACTATGTCACCGTCTACCCCTCCAACTCCATCTCTCTCTCCCTCCCTATCTCCTTCTCTCTTTCCCATCATCTCTATCTTCCTTGCTCTCTCTCCCTCTCTCTCCCACCTTCCTCCCTCTCTCCCTCCCCCCTCTCTCTAACTCTCTTTCTCCGCCATGTAGCTCTATCACTATCTCCCTCCCTCTCTCCTCTCCTTCTCTCTCTCTTCCCTCCTTCTCTCCTCTCTCCCTCACTTTCTCTCCATCCCTCCCTTGTCATTCCCTCTCTCTCTCCACCTTTATATCTCTATGGCTTTGTTCTTTCCTCCCTCTCTCTCCCCCTCCAACTCTCCCTCCCTCTCTCCATTGGATCAATAATTGCCACTCTATGTAATCAATAATATATGTAAGGTATAATATAATA
>APFE030160214.1:59259-86502 GCA_000404065.3 Pinus taeda
ATTCATTAAATGGCATGGAAAGAGAGAAGTACAAGTAGATTTTTAGATAAACATCCTTATAACTCTAATATGGAAGATAGCTGGCACATGGAGAGCCCAGCTCTAGAAGCAGACAACACCACTGACTTTCTAGCAAAAAATCATGTAAAACGACCTATCCAAACACCCAAATTGGATAATTGGGCCTTCTGCACCTTCTCGGAACCTCCTAATTGCGAGGAAAGGTTCCGCCCACCTGCTAGGAGTAGGGACCACTTCTCTTCTCTACAAATCTGTGCTACTCTCTACTCTCCCCCTTCTCCTGATACAAGTGGCCCTTTATATAAGCTGGCAGCAAACCTCTCAAACTCCGGGCAGTTCCAAATAAACGTCGAAGTTTAGCAGGCAGATGTTTTTCCAACAGAGATTCTCAGCCCTAAATAAGACATGGAAACAACCCTTTCAAATATGGCGAAACTCCCTTAACTATGCATAGAAATCAGAGGTCTTTGTTATCATCGTTTGTCTCGTTGGTGTTTCCAATCGGCGGACAGACCAACATCAAGCACCCTGCGATAACCATAGACCTGATGACTTTATTATTCATAGTACATATTTTATTAGGTTCGAAAATAGCAATCGATAGACAAACTCATGGTTTGTTATGATCGCAGACCCACCAAGATAATTAAATACAATTTATAAAATACCACATCCGAAGCCCCATCGCAATTCGCAATCGGTGGAGTCATCGACATACAGACCCGAACAGGTGTTTTGTGATAACTGCGGACCCGTCAGGATTATAAAACACAACATAGAACAATATCCCATCCAACAATCCTCATCACAAATTGCAATCAACACTTCCCTCGTCGAATATCAAAGTCCATACGCTGCGATAACAACAGACCCATTGAGTTATAAAATACAGTGTACAAAAATATCGTGTTCGAAAGTCCCCCATCGCAAATCACAATCGACGGTGGTCGGGGTGATACTCCATGCTCCCAATGTGCTCTGTAATGGCGATTTTATCACATCACAACTGGGCTTCACAAGGGGCCGATTCTTTAATACTCGTTCCTCCTTTGACCGGTGATATGAGATATCACAATCTCACTCGAGATCCTGCCGGGGCCAATTCTCCTTAAGCTGCTTCTTCCTCTTTCTCTAATATGCGATATATGGGACCAATGACAACCTGCTACTTGGTGTTTCCCCATTCACTAATACATTTTCCATGTCATCTGCTCCTGCCACCTGGACAAGTCAAACTTGATCTTTGACTTGCTCTAACTTTTGCATATGAACTTGGATTTGAGTGTCATTTGCACCGTTGGAATCAGGATGATGAGCACTTCGATCCGATGCCAAGTTTATCCAAATTCTTTAACTTTGAATTTTGAGCCTTTTACCATGCCATTAGTACTTTTTAAAGATCCAACTAGATCAATCCTCCCCATTAGGAGAAGATTTTGGTCATCCAAAAGCATTAAGTAATCTACAAATTCTTTGTACTTTATCTGCATTGCAAGTGTCCTATAGGTCATGCTTCCTTCTCCTTCACCTTTGTCATTCAGGGCCATAAGCGATGAGCTGACGCCTGCATCTCCTGCAAACCTATAGTATAATATCTTGCAAATTACATGTTTTGCTATGTGACCAAAGAAAGAGCTAAGCATCCCATACTTGCCACAAGTTTTTAACACATACTCCATGGTCAATTTTACATAAAAATGGAAACAATACTCCAACTATCAATACAAGGCCAAACATCATTGTTGTTTCAGTAAGTGATGAAAAACACATCATCACTTTTATAGTTTAAAATGCAACACATGATTTGCAAAAATAAGGCCATGACATTCTACCAGACCTAGAAGAACCGTCTCTCACTTATCAAAGTGAATGGGTCGCTTCCTTGTGGCGTATTCGTTGATCGAACAACTGTTTCACCTGGTTCATGCACGAGTGCTTTGTTCTTGCGATGCTACTCTAGATGGAGCCTCCAACATGTGGCTCTTTGATGACCACCTCTATCACAATGATTGCAATAAGCCTTCTTCCTCCTAATCTGCATTACCTTCTTCTTTGCTTGTTGTTGAGAGGGTCTTGCATGCATCACCTTTTTCCATGCTGCTATTCTTTTCCAACACTCAATAAACATATGGTTATGCAATCCAAAAAAAATTCAGTTTCTTTTATGCCATGATTTTCGTTCATTATTAACAATACGGTTGTAATCAAAATGAACATTAGAATACTGAGACTGGTTATACCTTTCTTGTTGGTCTCTAGTATGATCATGGGAACACGAGCTTGCCTCAACTCTTTCTCCGCAATTCCTACTGCCATAGGGTGATGGTGATGTGTTCCCATCATCCTTTTTCCTCGATGGTTTCAACAATGTCATGGAAGCTTCTGACATCTTTGAGCATTGTCCTTCAGTGCACCCCAACCTTACGAATCAAGGTCTTTGCTCAACCTCCAATAGCTGAGTTATGACTTGGATTTTAACAACCAAGTCCTTCTTCTTCCTTGTACCTCATCCTAATAAGGAGTCTCATGTTTGTCCCTGTAATTGGTATCTCCACATTTCCAACAAAAATTATACTATGTGAGGATGAAATTGAAGGGAAATTAACATCTTTTACCTCCACTGTCAAGTTTGAAAGAACTAATGTGGGCTTCTCATCATTTGTTGTTGGTGGTTCACTAGATGTTTTAGTGCATTCCCCAACTTCTTTCTTGACATACCAAAGTCCTGCCTGGCGGGGTAATTCCTCTACTTTGATGGGGTTTATGATACCATGGCCATTAATGTTGAGGCCCTTCCCCTCATACCCCATTCTCCTTATAAGTTTGGAGACGATTCTTGTAGTATGATTTTCAAAAGCAACGAAATCATCATCAGGAAACATACATGAAGTTGACAAATTATTTTTTACCTCATGGGGGGCACGCTGCAGCTTCTCCAAGGCCTCGTCCTTAGCTTGCAACTAGCATAGCAACCTCTGTTTTTCCTCTTCCTCTTCCTGTAGAAGCCTTCTTAATCCAGCAAGGTTTTCTTGAAGACTTCGGTCGCTGTGCTTCAATGCTTCCAAGGCTGCCTCTGCAGCTTGCAACTGAATCTATAATTGATGCTTCTCCCCTTTCTCTTCTAGTAGTAGCCTTCTTAATTCAACATTCTCTTCTTGAAGCCTATGGTTAATATCCTCATTCAAGGAAGGAGATGAATAAAATGCATAAGCACCAAAAGATGTGGATGATGCATCACTTTCCGATTTCTCTGTCTCCTCCTCTCTTCACTTCTCATACACTTCATACATGATGTCCACCATTTTGGACATTTGCAGGAAGGTCTCATGCATTTCTTTGTCACTCTCCATGGCTGCACACTCGGTCATTCACACTCGCAATTCTTAACAGCAACAAGACCGTTTCTCCTGCCAATGAGCTTCAACATCAACCATGTCTCCTCTTCGTGATCCACATTCTTTGAGGCTTATCTCTAGTTAGTGTACTCATGTAATTCACATCAACTAAGCCCTGCTCTAATACCACTTGATCCAGGATTTTTTTCTTATAGATGCATCAGAATTACATGAAACAAAGCACTTAAAAAACATGGAACATAAGAATATAAAATGAAGATAAAAGAGACATAATCACACATGAGATCAAGACACAAATATTTGATTATGGATTTCATCCAACTTGGATTACATCTCCGGGCCTTGCTCAATAGTGGGGAGGCCTTCATTCATCAAATGGCATGAAAAGAGAGAAGTACATGTAGATTTTTACATAAGAATCCTTATACCTCCAATCTGGAAGATAGAGGGCACATGGAGAGCCCATCTCTAGAAACATATAGCACCACTGACTTCATAGCGAAAAATCATGCAAACACCAATCCAAACACCCAATTTGGATAATCAGGCCTTCTGCACCTTCTCGGAACCTCCTGATTGTGAGGAAAGGTTTTGGCCACCTACAAGGAGTAGGGGCCACTGCTCTGCCCTGCAAATCTACGCTGCTCTCTACTCTCCCCCTTCTCCTGACACAAATGACCCTTTATATAGGTTGGCGAAAAATCCTTCAAACTCCGAGCAGTTCCAAACAAACGTCGAAGT
This sequence comes from Pinus taeda, assembly GCA_000404065.3. Taxonomy (NCBI): domain Eukaryota; kingdom Viridiplantae; phylum Streptophyta; class Pinopsida; order Pinales; family Pinaceae; genus Pinus; species Pinus taeda. The sequence goes on from APFE030160214.1 coordinate 63,378, forward strand.
TTAGTAGCTGAGCATTTTTCCAACAGAGATTCTCGGCCCTGAATAAGACATGGAAACAACCCTTTCAAATATGGTGAAACTTCCTTAACTACGCGTTGAAACTCATGATCTTTGCTATCGGCGTTTGTCTCACGGTCCTAATCGGTGACCAGACCAACATCAAGTGCCCTGCGATAACCACAGATCCGACGACTTTATTAATCATAGTACATATTTTATTAGGTCCAAAAATCCCATCAAAAATTGCAATCAACAAACAGACCAATGCTTTGTGATGATCATGGACCCGCCAAGATAATTAAATATATTTTATAAAATATTGCACCCACAGCCTCATCACAAATCGCAATCAGAGGATCCATCGACATACAAACTCGAACATGCATTCTGCAATAACTGTGGACCTGTCAAGATTATAAAACAGAACATAGAACAATATCACATTTGACAGTCCTCATCGCAAATCGCAATCATCACTTCCCTTAGCAGATATCAAAGTCCATACTTTGCGATAACAGCAAACCCGTCGGAGTTATAAAATACAGTGTACAGAAATATCGGGTCAGAAAGTCCCCCATCACAAATCGCAATTGGCAGTGACCAGGGTGATACTCCACGCCCCCGCTGCGATCTGCAATGGAAATTTTATCGCATCGCAACTGGGCTTTGCCAGGGGCCGATTCTTGAATACTTGTTCATCCTCCGACCTGCGATATGCGATATCACAATCATAGTCAGGATCTTTCCAGGGCTGATTCTCCTTAAGTCGCTTCTTCCTCTTGCTTCAATATGTGATATGCGGGACAAATGGAAGCCTACCACTTGGCGTTTCCCCATTCACTGAGACTTTTTCCATATCATCTCCTCCTGCCACTTGGACAAGTCAGTCTTGATCTTTGACTTGCTCTAACTTCTACATATGAACTCAGATTTGAGTGTCGTTTGCACCATTGGAATTAGGATGATGAGAACTTTGATTTGATGCTAAGTTTATCCAAATTCTGCCACTTTGAGTTTTGAGCCTTTTGCCATGCCACTCGTACTTTCTGAAGATCCACCTGGATCAATAAGGTTGATAGAAGGATTAAAAATTAGTGATACCTGTGGTTATCTCTAGGTGGTAGAAGGACACTGGTAAAATCCGTTATGGAAAGCATACTGGTTTATTGGCTTATCCTCTCAAAGATTCCCATATAAACCATTAGGAGACTCTGTCAAAGTATGTTTAAATTTCTATGGTCTGGAAAGAAAACCAATGTTGGATTCTATTTGGAAAAGTGGAAATACTATCACAACCAAAGATCTATGGGGGTTGGGGCTTTAAAAACATTCATTGATTTAGCCTTTCCCTTGCTATGAAAAGCTTCTAGCAAGTTGTCATAGGAAAAAGCATTTGGATTTGGATTACAACTGGAAAATATCTTCATAATAGGTCCTTCCCTGAATCGCGAAGGACCTTCCAACTTCAACGTTCCCATTTAGGGTCTATCACTTGTAGGGGTCTCAGGGAGGCTTTTCCATGGATTTCTAAATGGATTTCCTAGAAGGTGGGAAATGAACCCCAATTTATTCTGGGGAAGGACCCTTTTATTGGGGGAAATACCTTTTACAAGCTATCCCCAAAGCTCATATCCATCCTCAGTTATTCTGGCATTTCCAGGCTCTACCATGCCTCCTCATCAAGTTCCCCGTCTATATCTCTGTGTCAAAACTTTCGTCTAGTGGGATTTATCTCAAAGATGAAGAAGACTCTATTGTATGGAGACAGAACACCATGTCGATGCAGGTTACATCTAGAAAGGCCTTCAAATCCATTTAAGCCTTCTCTATCGAATGGAAGGATTGCTGGTGGCATAAAATGATTTAGACATGGGTGCTTCCACTAAAACTAAGATGTTTTGTTTGGTTGTCCTTGGAGGATTGAATGCTCACATGGGCTAACTTGTCTCGCAGAGGTTTCATGGGCCCCAATGTTTGCAGCCTTTGCTTGAGAGAGTATGAATCGGTAGAACACTTGTTCTTTGATTGTTCCTTCTCTATAGCTCTCTGGAATTATATTTTATCCCCCCTCAATATATAGGTTGACGATCCCTATTCTTCTTCTAAGACTTGTCTTCATGGGTGGGATTCTAAGATGGGAATTTTCAAATCTCCCCCTGTTTTCATAACTTAGGAAATATGAAAGGTTCGCAACAATATTCTATTTGAAAATTGTTTCATTTGTCAGCTTATCATTGCAGCATAGATCCTGGGATTTTTAAAAGATTTCTTAAGCCACAAAAAATAAAATCATGCTAGACTTTCTGTTTCCCTAAGAGCACGTTGTCTTGCAATATTGGTTTTTTTATGGCGTAACTCATGATGGGAGGTGTAGGAGGGGTGCTCACATAATATTCCAATCGGCTCTCTCCTTCCACATTTGGCTCAATCTAGGGAATGACACAAACATGAAAGCATAAATTGTTGCATGCTGGATACTATTATTTCTTGCCTCAAATTTAAACATTGATACCATGTAGGTTTATGGGGAGTCCAAGTGCATTATTGACTGGATAATAGGGAGACATAAAATTGAGGCTTTAAATTTGTAATATTGGTAGGACAAGATCATAAACTTAAAATAAAAAAAAAAAAAAAAAAAAAAAAAATTCTCTCCTTCTAGCCTGTTCAATCATAATGGAACAATCATGCGGATTTTCTACCCAAGAAGGCCCTATTTGCAGAAGAAGGTTTCATCTTCTTCAAAAAAAATATAGGGCAACACATTATTAAACCGTGGGAGGATTCAACTATCCACAAGTCAGGAATCTCCAACCTTTTAATCTCTTCCAACTATTGGATCATTTTTTGGGAATATCGCTTGTTTCCTTTCAGCTCTATAATGCAATCTCTGGGCATCCATTGTTCTATTCTCCTCTCCAGCAACACTATTTTGTGCTTTCCTGTAAACCATATATTGTTGGTGATAACTTTTATTTTTTGTATGTTTTCCATATATACTTTTTTGTACAACAAATGATGATAACTATATATGTGAACAATGTGATCTATGTTTATCTTATTTTTGGCACTGTTGTCTTGAAAATTGTGATATAATGTAATTGCTCAATGTCCTAGCAATGTACTCTTTTTTCAAATGAAATTAGAAGATATTTTCCTTTTTGGAAAATAAAAAATAAAAAAAAATATATTATATATATATATATAATATATATATATATATATATATATATATATCACGAAATTTAAAAAATGTTGTCATACTTACTTACATTACGCCCACAACTCTCCCCTATATTGGGTCGGTGCATCTACACTTAAATTTAAAAAACCATATATTATACATATGAAGTTAAGTTTAAGTTTCACGAGTCGAACAAAGTAGAGAGATTTGATCCCTCTAAGTGCTTAGTAGATTCAGAGTTAAGATGGATTTAGGCTGGTTTAATTTTCCCCTATAAAAAGGCTATATTCTACATGAATACCATGGTTTCTCATAATCCTAGAACGCAAAAACCACCAGTAACTTAACCAAGTTAATTTTACCTTAACTACCCAACAAAAATGAATAAAAATAATACTAATAACATAGATTTTTTTTATCTTTTATTTATAGTTTAAAGTTATTTTTATTTTAGCATACAATTATTTTTATTTTTATGTTTATGTAATTTTACCGAGTCAAAATGTTTACATGACATTACAACATCTCTACCATACTGGGCTAGAGAGCACCTCTCAGTGCAACAAAGTAAATAGTCTTTAAATTTAGTAATGGGCACTTGAACTTTGAAAAACATATATTATATATTTTAATATTTAACTTAACAAAGTGGTGGGCATTTAGATAAAGAAAACCATGTATTATACATTTTCCTTGAGATATGTGTTTCAAAGATTTTAAAATAAATGTCAATTGTTTAGTTTTAAATCGAGTTTTTAGTGCGACTTTTAGGAAGCTTTTCTGGTTGGTTTTTCCAGCATAGTTTCTCTAAGATCTTGCAAGAATTGATTGAAATCACAAGTTGGATGAGTAATCCCTGCACAATCAAAGTGCCTTGGGATTTTTCAGGGTGTTGAATCCATATATATAGTCAAAATAACTAGTTTAAATAACACAATCAAGATTTCACCACAAAATTTTCTGTCGGATTCCGGCATCGGAAAGTCCAAAAAGTCGCACTAAAGACAACTCTGTTTTAAATTACATTTTCGTTCTAACCTTATGACATAGTGATAAGATGTTTGTTTGATGTTTGTTTAAGTTTAATTTACTTGTTTATTTTTTGCTTAAATGGAGATGATGGTATCAAGGAATAATATTATTATTTAAATAATTAGTTTAATTAACATAAATTTATCTTAAATTTGTTTTTGTAAAAAATAATGAGATTGGATAGAAGATAAGAAAAATTATTCTCAAGTTGATAAGAGGCATATCAACATATAAATGACTCTAATTCATTCTTGTGTTCTGTATATTTGGATTCCTTTCTCTACCTAAACTACACAAAAAATTTCATACAAATAGATTATATAACTATCATACACCTAAAGAAGGGAAAGGAAATGTCAAACAAAATGCAACATATATAAATTCTATATATTCCATGGATATCATCTTACATTTAACGCTTTTTATTTTTTATTTATAGCAAGTTTGAAAATAAAATATGATTGAAGACATCAGTAGCTACCGGTGGCATATGATAAAGAGTTGACTAATTCTACGAGGAAGTGGATTTGATCCTAATTATTCTTGTCTATGTTAAAAGTTCTTATGGAATCTCTTCAGGACCAATGATAAGAAATAAAGCACACTACTAAAGTGTGATACTAAAGCGAGATTAATAATACCTTGATGTTGCTTTGCAAGTGATGTCATGCTATTAGGGTTTGGTTGAGAGGGTACGCCTTAATGTGAGATGTATGTTGACATTACATTGAGTAGAGGTTGTATTACAATTTGTTTTAGTATTATGATTGACAACATGTGGATCCAGTATGAGTGGTTTACTGTGGTGAATTGTTGAGCAAGGGTGACAAGGTGGTGTAAGGCAAGATATTGGAGTCTCCTTTGGGTTAGAGCCTAAGAACACTTCAGGGCAACAAGGTGGTGCTAGGGCAGGTTTGAGCTTGTGCAGGGTGTGGTGCATCCTTTCAGTTGAAGCCTATAAAACCAAGGTGTTGGAATGCCTTCCAATTGGAGTTGTTTAATCGATGAGTTGGAGATTCCTTCATGTTGGAGCCTGTAAACCAGGGGGTTGGAGTCTCCTTTAGTTGATGCTAAAAATATTGGAAGTTGGAGGTTCCTAATTGATGTAAATTCTTTGAAGACCTATATTAATACGTGTTCAATGGTTTTTCTCCTGGAATGGTTTCCAACTAAAATCCTCTTGCGTACTATCTTGGATGTTGTGCATTGTTGAATGGTGTTGCTAGTTTATGTTTTGTTTTAATGCTAATGATAATTAATGCTCTATGAAGTTAAAATTAACTATTGAAGAGAAATATTGTTTCACCCCCCTCTTAGTATTTCCAACAGTGGTATCCTTATGTTATATATGTAGGAAGTTTGGCACAACAAAGTCATATTCAAGAAAGAATAGTAGGAGGAACTTTACTTTACGTATAACCTCTAAAGTTATTGTACCAATTCTTAGGGAGGAAATTATATCATTGCTTGGACTTTAAGGGATCTAGTGTGATTCTTTAGTGGAATTCATTGAGTTTGAGAAGGCATCTAGTAATGGCATGAAACACACATTTTAGGGGATTAAATCAAATCTTGAATTAACATAATTGTAGGGAGATAACTCTTATGTCTTTGGGGTGTTCACTCCTAGTTTTGGACTTGGAAATGAGGTCATCTAAGTATACTAATATTTTTTCTCTCATTCCATAAAAATGTGGTCCATGTCTAGCTAAAGGTAGCCCCAACATTCTTAAGTCCAAAGGCAATAACAAGGTGAGTAAACATGGCCCATGGTGTTGAGATGGTAGCTTTTTATATGCATGTCTTGCATATACATATTTTATTGTAACTAGAAAACATGTCCATGAAGGAGAGGACTTTGTGACTAGCATAAGCATTTACGACTAATTGGTGAATGAAGGGTGTGAGACTTGAGGCATGCTTTATTTGATGCCTCATATGGTGTTTTCCATTGTGTTGAGTTTGATAATGATGATTATTTTAATTATTTTGATAAGTTGGCTAGTTCCCTTATTTAAATTCATTGTGAGCCAAGATGGAATTTTCAAACTAATCTATCATGCAATGAATAGTCTCATGTTCCAATTGAGAATTCATTATATATTTCCAAGTTGTGAGTAGGGGGGAAGGATGAATGATGGTGCACTACATCCCATAGGAGGTCAATTTTCATCAAGCCCTCTAGGGTGGCTTCATCATTAAGGAAGGAGTGAAAGAAGTTTGTGGGGGGGGGGTGGTAGTGATAGAAGTTAGGGAAGCGCTTGAGATTGAAAAAAGGCCAAACAATCTCAATAGAGAGGATGGCTAGAGGATCAGTAGTTGCTAGGTCCTAGCCCTCTCCTCCTAGTCGTTGTCTTCCTGCCTTCCCTTTCCTTTGTTTTGTTTTTTCTTGTTGTCTTTTAAAATTTTTTCCCCTGGTTTCCTGTTTCTTGGGGCCTTTTTTCCTTGAGGTTGTTATAGTTTGAGGTATTGTAATAGCACTTATTTATGCTAATAACATAAAGAAAATAATATTGAAATTAATCTATGATAATTTTAACCCTTAAATAAACCATTAATTTTAAATATTAAAATACTTAACCCTTAAATTACTCTAATATTATATATTAATACTTTATAAATAACATTGAATAAAATTAATTATATCTTATAATTTATCCAAATATATATTTAGAATTTAAGTGTATAAACTGTCCCTTTAACTTACCTTTTAATAAAATTATAACTTGTTATTTATATATTACCCTAATATTTATAACTTTTATAACTAACTACTCTAATATTTAGATTTAATAACTTGGATAACTTACTATTAATTTAGAATCTCGAGAGAAGGGGAAAATCATGTTGTTTTCATTGCGAGGAGTGACGAGGGAGCGGCTAGGGTTTGAGGATTTCTGAGGAATTTTCCCCATGGATGAGCGCAGAGGAGGGAGCTCCTCTCCCTCCTACAAAGAGGCGATTGCCAACAAGTACAAGAAACCTTCGGAGAGAAGCAGAGGTATTGTTGAAGAAGGTAGGAGAAACGGGGAAGAGGAAACAAACGGTTCCATTTCGAAGGAGAATGATAGCACAAAAGACAAGGAGGAAAATGAAAAAAAACATAAGGGACCGTGCAAACCTAAGGCTGAAATCAATCCTAGAGTAGTATTAAATAATCCAGAGCTGCAGGCGCACAGGGAGCACATGCAGACTTATGCAATCATATGCAAATTCATGGGGCTATGGCCAACTGAAAAAGCGTTACAAACCTAGATGATATACCACTAGAAGCCTAAAGAAAGCATTGATCTTCATCTAGGGTCCAAGGGTTTCTTCACTGTAGTGTTCACCAACATTGAGGATAAAGACAGAGTGTTTGAAGGCGGGCCCTACTTCTATGCAGCAGCAGGACGCGTTACGAAGAGGGAAACTTTTACTTCAGTCCCGGTTTGGGTAGGACTCTATTCTCTACCTCTTGATTATTGGAAAATAGAATCACCAGCTGCCATAGGCAATAAATTAGGAAGGTTTGGCAAAGCTGCTGAAGCCACAAGGAGGGGAAAGCATACCTCCTTTGCTAGGATCTATGTGGAGATGGATCTATGTGGAGCTCTTTCAGATGAAGTTATTTTGGAGGTTTTTGATGAGGAATGGGTGAAAATGGTAGACTCGAGCATATTCCATTTAGATGTTGTAGATGCCATGAACACGGGCACCTTCTAAGAGACTTCCCTCTCACTAAAGCAGAAATCAAAGGAAATACTAACACAGTGAAAGACACAGACAATTTTCACAAAGTAGTTCATAAAGGAAAAAGTGGCAAAAAAGGGCCCAAGCAAACCAAGCGGGAGGGAAAAAGGTTAGTCAAAATCAGTTCCAAGTTCTTGAAGAGAATGAAGAGATAGCAACAGAAGATCAAGTAATGAAGGAAGGTTATGAGCAGAAGGACAAGAAAGAAAATAATAACCATACACAGGAAAATGAAAAACAGAAAGGAAACATGATGAGTGATTCAGAACTGGAAATGGATCAGGAAATGAACCAGAGTGAGATGGAAACGGAAGACAATGAGATACAGGAGATTCTTGACAGAGAAAACCTAGATCTAGAAGGGTTCTTGAATCAGGGAACTACGAGCGGGGTAGAATCACTACCACAAGAAGAGATCAATAGAATATAGCAGTTATTCCTATGGAAAACTCAGGCCAAGGGTTTGGAGGAAGTAAACAACACTGAAAGACAGAGGAATGACGGAGGGAAAGTAGTAAAAACGACTCCAGGGTTAGCACCGAGAAATCCCGAAAAAAAAGAGGCAGGAAACAACAGAACGAGCTCCTGATGGAATGTGGCAAGCTCATGCTAAACTCAGGTAAGATGAAAGATCTAGCCAGCTACTCCTTCACCAATTGTTAATTATGAAGTTCACAACTTGGAATATTAGGGGTCTCGGCAGCAAGAGAAAATAGAGAATGTTGAATAACATAATGCAGCAAGAAGCCCCGGATATAATTTTTGTCCAAGAAACAAAATGCTCTATTCAAAAGTTAAGACAAATCCATAGTAAATGGCTTAGTATATTTGAGTTTCTGGAAGTTAAAGCTGAAAACACATCACGGGGTATCCTCGCTCTATGGAATCCCTAAAAGATTGGAATAATTGATGTAGAGGCATCAAGGAACTATTTATCAGTATTCATACAACCTATAGGAGACAGGGATACTTATCTAGTCACGAATGTTTATGGCCCCCAAAGGCTAGATGACAAAATCCAGTTTATAGACTCCTTGGTGGATCTCCAGGCCAGGCATGTAGGGTTACCTTGGGTCATAGGAGGAGACTTCAATATGATCAGATCGCTCTCGGAGAAAAAAGGAGGTACAAGAGCTTTAAAAAAAGATTCCTCAACCTTCCAAATCTTTTCAGAAAGCATGAAGCTTGTTGACATTGAGACAAACAATGGCTTCTGCACATGGAACAACAAAAGAGGAGGGGACTCCCAGGTAGCCTCCAAGTTAGATAGATTCATGATCTCTGAAGATCTCATGATTTTAGACAAGGAAATAATGGCATAAATTCTACCTTATGGAGGCTCAGATCATTGGTCGATTCAAATGGAGATCAAAGGCATAGGCACCCCAAGAAACCAACCTTTTAGATTTGAAAATATCTGGCTTTCACACCCAGATTTTAACAGCAACATAGAAAAATGGTGGGCGGAAGATTTGCAAATTCAAGGATCAACAATGTTCCTACTTCACAAAAGATTAAAGCACATTAAAATGAAACTAAAAGACTAGAACATGAATGAAGTTGGAAATATTTTTGCAGGTAAGAAATCAAAACAAAATTCTGGAGCTCAACCAAGCTTTGATCAAGGATGGATTTGATAAAATAAAAAATGATCAGGTAGAGAAACATCATCTAGAATGGGAAAAGTTGTGCAAACAAGAAGAATTTTTTTGGAAACAAAAATCAAGAGTTCAATGGCTAAAGGAGGGAGAGCGCAACACTAAATTTTTCCACTGTTCCACCATTGCTAACAGGACTCACAACATAATATCTTCGATCAAGGACGAGGATGGAAAGATTCACCAATCCCATGAGGATATAGAAGCTGTGTTGGTTAGACACTTTAGAGGTATTACTCGGGAAAATTTCTTAGTAAGGGAACCTTTCATCAAGGACTTTACTAAACACATCCCTAAGTTGGTATCCAAAGAGGACAATTGTAATTTAAACAGACCAGTATCTGAAAAGGAGGTCAATGAGGTACTCAAGGAGATGCAAAATGGCAAAGCTCCAGGTTTGGATGGATTCAATGTGGATTTCTTTAAAGTTTGCTGGAAAATTGTCAAAAAGGATATCGTAAGGGTTGTGGAAGATTCCAGGCTAAGTAGAACTATTTTGAAAGCTCTCAACACCTCCTTCATCGCCCTAATTCCAAAACAGGATAATGCACAAACGCCAGAGAGGTACAGACCCATAGCCTTATGCAATGTAGTCTACAAGATAATTTCCAAGGTGGTAGCCAATAGACTCAAACCTTTGTTGCCTACGCTGGTCTTGGGGGAACAATCTGGGTACGTGGAAGGCAGAAAAATCCTAGATAACACCATTCAAGCTCATGAAGTGGTGCACTCGCTAACTAGCAAAAGGAAAGCGGGAATGATAATGCAATTGGACATAGCTAAAGTAAACTGGACATATATCAAGAAGGTGCTCAAAGCATTTGGTTTTGATCATAATTGGATCAAATGGGTCATGGCGCTAGTGACTTCCTCCAACTTCTCAATTTTAGTTAATGGCTCTCCCTCTGAAATTTTTCTTCCTTCTAGAGGACTCAGACAGGGTGATCCACTCTCTCCTTTTCTTTTCATCCTCATGATGGAAGGGATGAGGCAGTTCATTAAGCAGGCCAAGGTAATGGGCAAAATTCAAGGACTCCAACTATCAGAGAATGGTCAAGTTCTGACCCATCAACAGTTTGTAGATGATGCCATGTTACAGGGATTCCCCACAGTCAAGGAAGCGCTTGCTTACAAACAAATATTGAATGACTTTGCAATGGCAACAGGTATGGAGGTCAATCTTTCCAAATCATTTTTTTTTCTTTAACACCCACATTGCCATTCAGAGGAATATCTCTAGAATCCTTGGCTTTCAAAGAGAATCCCTCCCCTCTAAGTATTTGGGAGTTCCTCTAACAGGCAAATCTTTGCATCAGAGCATTTGGGAACCATTAATCATCAAGATGCAAGATAAGGTCAGAAAATGGACATTCAGGTCTTTGAATCTGGCTAGTAGATTGGTCCTAACAAAGGTCGTGCTTCAAGCTACCCCAATCTTTATGCTATCAGCTCTCCTAGTTCCAAAAGGAGTCTTACATCAATTTAGAAATATACAAAGAGATTTTCTTTGGGGCAAGGAGGAATCCGGGAAAAAATGGGCTTTAGTGTCATGGGAAAAGATATGCAAACCTAAGAACCAAGGAGGCCTAGGATTGAATGATCCAGAGATTCTCAATAAGGTTATTGGGGCCAAGCTTTGGTGGCGGTGGGTTAGGGATACTAAGGCTCAATGGGCAAGCAGCTGGAAGGAAAAATATGCCAGCTCCTTGCATTTTTTTGAGCTAATAAGAATGATTGGAAATATAAAGGGCTCTCCCATTTGGAACAAGGCCTAGGAGAACAGAGGGGTGGTTCAAAAAAATAGTTTCTGGGAAATCAGAGATGGAGATCTTGCACTATTCTAGGAGGATAAATGGCAATAAGAACCAACAATCTTGAAAGAGGAATTTATGGGCCTCAAGCAAGAGACAGACAACCAAGATTTAGTAAAAGTTAAGAACTTTTGGGATCATGCTCACAACACAGGAAAATGGAGAACATGGAAGAAAATAGATGCCAGAGAGGATAGTACCCTCAACAAGAGAGCAGAGAACCTAAAGTGGATGTTGGATAAGAGGATGATTCTTGTCACTGAAGGACAAGATCAACTCAGATGGGGTAACAACAAAGAGGGAAACTTCAATATTAAGGAAGCAAAAGGTATTCTCCTGGGGCTGGAATCCCAAGCTCCAATCAGAATTTGGCAAAAGCTATGGAGGAGCAAAAGTTGGATGAAGATCAAACTCTTTATGTGGTTGGTTCACCACGGGAAAATTTGGGACAATATTAGAAAGAAGGGCATGTTGGGACCCTCCAGATACCAGCTCTGTGAAGCACAAGAGGAGACAGTGCAACATCTTCTCAACAGTTTCATTCTCACCTCAGGGTTATGGGATTTTTTTGTCACCCTCTTCAAGCAGTCTGATAGAGACAAAGATAGTATAACCAACACCCTGAACAATTGGAGTAATAATGTTTCAGATAATGAAGTTCTAAACTTGGCCTGGGCTCTCTTGCCAAGTTTCATAATATGGAACGTGTGGAAAGAAAGAAACAAAATAATTTTCAAAGAAGAAAAGAATTCCTCTCATCGTCTGCTAGAGTAGATCTTGAAACAGTTAAAAGAGACAGTAAGCACAATAGTTAGGGATCTCCCCAAAATTCCTCCCTCAAAAACAGAGTTGGAAATACTCAAGCAGTTAGATATGAAGGGGCTCATTCCACAAGGTATGGATAGGAAAATAAGCATGAAGGAAAAGGCTAAAGAATTCTGGAACCCCCCTGGAAGGCTTTCTGAAATATAACATTGATGGGGCATCAAAAGGTAACCCGGGAATAATGGGCTTTGGAGGAGTTCTTTGAGATGAAAATAGAAACATCATCTCCTTTTTCCATAGTCATTTAGGAAAAGCCACCAACAACATGGCGGAACTTATGGCATTGGAGCAATGCTTAGAACTTCTGAAACAGGAAAACTACCAAAATGTGATAATAGAAGCTGACTCAGAGTTAGTCATCAATGCAGCCAAGAAAATTAGCCATGGAACAAGGTCAGAAAAAGTTACAAAACACTGGAGGTTAACAAGGGTGCTCCATAAAATTTAGGATCATCTGCAGGGACTACACACACTTAGATTCATCCATGTCCATAGAAAGCTCAACAAATTGGTGGACATTCTATCCAACCAAGGTGTCACCCGCAAGGATAGCAAAATTTCGTTGGGTTGGCTTGCAATGCCACAGAGTGGCCTAAAAGAACTTTTCCATATCCAGGCAGAAGAGGATAAGAGCGTGTATCAGAACAAAACTAAGGAAAACAATACGCAATGAGCAGATTGATGCAAGACTCACATTTTTGGTCAGACAGATCAATAGTAGTTAGCTCGCTAGGGACAACCTCAACAACTATGAGTACAACAACAGTGAAAATACCCGAGGCGGGAGTTTGGTTCTCACAGTTAGGGGAAAGGATGAGAAGAATATCCGATGGCCCTGCACGGGCGACATCATTTCTCATTTTTTCCAGCTTTGGGAGTTAAAACCGCTTCTAGGGTGGTTTTGGTGCGATCACACCGTGTTCAAGTGGAAGGCGATTTCGATTTCGGGGCAATGATACCATACAACGACTAACATGTGGATGAGGATGGGGTATGAAAACCACCCTCATCGCACATTAAACATCGTTCATTTCAGGTGAGCGATCATTAGCGCTGTCGTCCGATCAGTGCAAGCCCGATCAACGATCAAGATGGGGCGTGCGGCTTGGTGGGACCGGGGGATTAAACATCTAGCTACTTTTTGGAGCGATAAGCATTTCCATCGTTGGTTTTAAGTTGGATCTTGGATGGTAGTGTTTTTGAGGCAGGATAAAGGTTTGTTGGCGTGGGTTTCGGTGGGGAAAGTTCTTGGGCCCTATGACTCCCGTCGCTTGGTTTTCACAGTACTCAAATGTGAGTGGCAAGCACGTTTTGAAGTTAGAGGGAATAGATTCTATAAGACTTTTTCTTTGGTGGCTTACACCATTTTGTGGGAAGGAAACGTGTATATATTGTAAACTATGTTTGATTTAATGAAATAGAAGGTACGACCTCTTGCTTCAGCCCAAAAAACTTACTAATTAAAATTAAAATTAATCATTATATATAATATATAGTAATATAATATATAGATAATATAAATAATATATAATATATATATATATATATATATATATATATATATATATCTAATATATATATATATATATATATATATAATCTAATATCATAATTATATTAAATTACTACTATAAAAATCATAACCTTAAATTACTCTAATATTTATATATATTTGTTTAACTTCTATAAATAGAACTATTATTTAAAAAATTAATTTAGTTTAATAGTTAATTTAAATATTTATATTTGAATATTTGAATAAAAAATATATCTAGCTATTTATATATATTTATATATTAATAATTAAATTACTTTAATATTTAGATAATATTAACTTTTGATAACTAACTATTAAGTGTAAATTAAATTAGGTTATAATTTATTTTTTAATAAAATATTTATAATTATAAGGGGTCCATTTACTTTTGTTTGAATAAGAATTTAACTAACCAAAGTTACTTTTTTAATTAAATAATGGTTATACCCCTAATATTGTCCTAACTAACCAGTCAAATCTAGTTGTTGTCAACATAGTCGTTACCTGGTCAACAAATACAACCATTGGAGTTTATGCTCTATCTATTTAACATGCAAACCCTGATCTGCTCATTCAACTTATCCTGACGATGAACCACACTAGTTGGTTCGAAACGTGTCGACAAATGAAATATCTTGTGATTTACGCCAAAAAATCTCTCATTAACTTAATATGGATAACAGAAGCCTCAATTCAACAAGTGATAGAAGTTTTTAAGCTCTACATCTTTTCAACGTAGAATTCATTTCGAGATTATTTGGAGGCAACAATGGTTAAGTGGCATAATTAGACAAAGAGAACCAAGGTAGGTGTTACCTAACATTAGTTGGTTAATAGTAATGATGCAACCATAAAGTGGGGAATGCATCACTTGAAAAACACTAGTGATAATAATGTGTAAAGAATGTACATAGACACGATCGAGAAATATATAATAATGGAAGAGTTTAGCCATAAAGATGATATGAAATATGACTATCTCTACAAACTAACTTAATGAAGGTGGTATGCGAGACACCTTCTGATTAAAATTTTTAACAATCAAGTTACCATACTTGGATTGTGGATTTTGACATAGAGGGGTAGTTTGTTTTTATCTATAAAGACACAAAATTGGTGTGAGACGTGACCCCTCATCTAATTGGCATTGGTAAAAGTAGTATCAATAATGAGGAGGTTGATTATGAATCAACAATATGAAGTGAGACATAAATCCATCTCATAAAAAATTATGGTGGTAGTATGGGAACTTAAGGGTGGACTCATGTGTCCAAATGAAGTTGACTCTAATTGACCTATGGGGTGATTTGAAGGGAACAATGATGGGTTATCATAATTATGTCCCTTTAAACTTTTTTCTAGGTTTCCCTTATTGTGGAATCTCATTGAAGGATATTGAATCAATATTGTGTGTGGTGGAGATGTTATATATTGACGTTGTTAGGGTGTTCTCAATTAAGTGTGGGGGGAGTTCAAACACCTTAACTAGGGTGGAAACATCAAAACGATTAACTTTTGGATCTAAGAAAGGAGGGAATTAGGAATCCATGTTTGGTGTGGTGGTTATCATTCCATCATTGATGTTAGACCAACATGATATAGCCCACTCATCTATAGAGGAAGTGGAGGATGTGAATGTTGGACAACACAAAGTTGATAGAAAAAATTAGATAATCATGTGATACCATTTTACTCATAAGATATAACTACACTTCATTGACCCTTGGTTTTCATCTTCGATGAGGTTGAATTCTCAAGGTTGTTGGCATTCACTTTAGGATTTTCACGCTCCACTCAAGTAAATGAGCCAAACTTACATAACCCTAAAAGGATTATGTTTCCAAAATTATCCCCCTTAATCAGAAGGGGTGTATGTGAGTCTGTGAAGAGAGCTTAAATACATAGGTGGTTAACGGCCAATGGATAGATGTTCTCTTTCAAATGGTGGTTTAAGGAATACCACAAACCAAATGAGGTAACATAAGCCAAAGTATTCTACCAGTGGTGGTTTAAGGTTAACCACCAGCTTTGGAACTTGGCTTGAAGTAGTTCTTGGAACAATTCCAAATCTAGCTAGAAGGTGATGTCTTCTGTGAAATGGAAATGCTCCCTGATGATGGCTTAAAGAAAACCACAAACTAATAAAATGGGTAACATAAATCTAATTATTCTACCGGTGGTGGTTTAGGGTTGATCATCAACCAAATCATGCTTAGGGAACATGAATATATGTTTGGTTACAGTTCTGGCTTGAACTAGCTGACTCTAGATCTGGGTTATGGATGTAGGCTCTAGTCTAGACTATGGATTAGGCTCGCTTGATATGAATTTGAAGCTAGTATTTGACCATCAATTCCCCCAATTTATGATACAAGGTGAGAAGATGAAGATCTATCCATTGGAAGAGATGCCAATACTTCATATTGAATTATGTGGTGTCACTGATATATCTTCTTAGCTATTGAAAATCATTTCCAAGAAGTAATCTATCCTGGAGAATCTTTTCTATTACAAGAGCCTTGTGTCTAGAGCATATGTTTGAATGATGGGTGTGTTTTCCACAATACTCATAAGGGTGAAGAGAAAAGCATTGATATTTCATGTGGCCAACA
Source organism: Pinus taeda (assembly GCA_000404065.3). Classification (NCBI taxonomy): domain Eukaryota; kingdom Viridiplantae; phylum Streptophyta; class Pinopsida; order Pinales; family Pinaceae; genus Pinus; species Pinus taeda. The sequence continues at coordinate 79,769 of APFE030160214.1, forward strand.
TGATCACAATGTTGGCATCTATGAATCTCATGTGGAAGTGGAGCAGGTGAAGATGAAATATCTTGGAGAAACTCAACATGTTGAAATTGGATGGGTTTAGAGTAGTCTGGAATGTGAAAGGTTACTTCCTTTTCATATTCGATACCAGCTCTATCCTTCTTGTTAATGACTTCCAAAGGTATTTCAATGGGCTTAGAAAGTGCAAGTTGAACTTCTACATCTTCATTTCATTTGAATCTACTCCTAAAGTGGTGTTACTGATATGGTCAAGTGTTGACGGCTGATGGGAATCAATCTCAAACAAAGGATTTTTCTAATTAAGAACAAGTTCATAATGTTAATTCCTTTGTTGTAGTTCGTCTTTTTGGAGCTATGATTCAAGTTGGAGAAACTCGATTTTGTCATGTGCATATTGTAAACATATTTGAATATCAATGAGAATGGATTTGTTTATTTTTACTATATCATGAACATTAGAGTGTATGAGTATATTCAATAACTTTAATACCTTATGAATTCAGGTCATTTTCTTAACAACTAAAACTCAACAAATGAAGTAGATTCAATAACTTGGACACTTTATTATTGAAGATTTATTTTTTAAGGTGGTAAAATCCTAGGAGAAAGTGGTCTTGGGCCTACTATAATACCTTGCAATAAATACCAAGTACAACTCCAAAACCAAGCTCTATGTGGCCAAAATATGGGCAAAGTTATTGGTAAGATTCGAGTAGTTTCTTCTTCCAACAGATTTTTGAATGTAATTGGATTTCGATCTAAATGTAATTGGAAGCCAAAAATCGTAACACCACTTTGAGGGCGCCTTTGCAATAGATGCATATATGTCAAGATTTCCAAGCCTTGGTGTGATTCAATTCATGATCTAAGATAGACTTGAGGACAATAAAACCAAACTTATGGCCACTACATTTTTAAATGTACCTATAAATGAAATCTGGAGCCCTAGTTAACCTGCAAGAATTATACAAACAAATATTGCTAAAAGTTGCATAATTGTTGATATATGAGTGAGAAAAGATTGTTGAGGTATGGCCAAGCTTAAATGGAGAGAAATTTTCCATACAGTTCGATCTTCACTGCTTTTGTGGGGAGAAAACAAATAGAACGATGAAATAGCATCTATATATATATATATATATATATATATATATATGGCTATCTAGGAGTAGCATTGTTATGCATGCATTAAACTATTGTGGTTCCCACCTAAGTATCTAACACGCCACTCTAAGTTTTTTTCTCACTGCGCAAGACAATGCCCTTACACATACCAATTCCATGAGCTTTGAAAACCCATGGATACTACAAACTCAATCCAACCCTCTTCAATGGTTAAACAACCAAAATATGATGAATGGATTTTGATGGGATTGAGATCCCCTAGCTAAAAATGGAGAACCATGGTACTGAATGGTGGAGTAATTCCAACAATAACAATCACCCAAAACTTGTTTTACAAAAAAATGATATATGTGAGTCAATCCTCACATTCTTTGTCCGTGCCAATTGCCATGAGTGTAATGTGATTCATCTCAATTTGAGAAAGGTAAAAGTGATATGAATCAATACCCTTCCCCTTATTCTTCTCAATCCCACTTTGCTTCAATAGATTGCAATCCTATGCACAGACATCAACATTGATGTTAAATTTCCTGAAATTAAATTGCTAGACATAGTGCTCATTTGTCCCACCTTTGTCAAAGAATGTGGGGACCTGTTGAATCATGTTTGCGAGATTTACATTGACTTTGATCATTTGACCTATTTGAGGCACAAGAAGTCGAGGATTTTGGCTAAGTGTAGTGGCCAATCTAGGGTGCTAGATTAGACTATATTTATTATCGACCTGGGTAAGTAAACTTCGAGGCGTGTGCCTAAAATCTATAGACATAAAGGATTCCTAACTAAGTGTTTGTTGTGATAGGCGATAGTACTTCTTTACATAAGGTTAAGGTATGTTTCCTCTCACTTTAACACCTAGATTACCTAGATTATCTAACTGTCTCAAAGATACAAAGTATATCTAGATTGAGATTTTAGTCCCTTTACAAGGATGTTGTGCACAAAACTCTGTCTAGTTAATACTGAAGCACTCATAAAGAAATCGAAAACACACCGAACTTTAAATACATAAACAAACAGAGTTTATGGAAATGCCTTAAAACATAACGCTGGAACAAATCTCTTACAAGACCTGATTCAATGATCTAACGATGATATCTTTAAGCAAGCACCATAAATTCCATTTGTGAGAAATCGTAATCGAATTGACAAAATCATGAGCATGGAAATAACATCAACAATATGCGTTCTATGTAAATTCAAGAGCTATGAAAATGACATTAAACGACATGCGTTCAAAAGCAATGGAAATGCGTCCTATGTAAATTCAAAAGCAATGAAAATGAAAAGCACAGTATACCAATCCACGTAAGGCCCATCCACATTTCAATGGTACACTGGAATGAGCTCAATCAATCGACAATATTAACGCATAGACAATGCTGGAGTGAAATCGTAATTGTATCCAAACACTAAGAGTTGCAATCACATATATGAATTCGGTTCTTCAAAACAATACACAGAGGTAATCATAACTTGTCCCGAAAACAAAAACAATACAGAGTTTTTATCTGCCTTCCTATCTTGAATCGAATGCACATTCATTGAACCAGTTGTTCCTGCTTTTACAGTGGAATGATTTGTGGTCATTCTAAGATGAAACGGTTTCCAAAAGGACAAAACAATTTCCAAAAAGACAAAACGAAACCGGTTTAGAAACCATGGCTTTTACTGCCTTTGTAATGAAAAGGCTGGGGTTTGACCGAGCATTGACTGCATAAGTAGGAGCTTTTGATCTGTTGTAAAATCGATTTTCCTTCATGCTTGTACATTCAGGAGCTCGTCCTTATCCACTGCTTTGGCTTTCCTATCATGCCATGTGTCAGAGGATAAACCATTTATAGGATGTAATGTCTTCCTGAAACCTTTTTGTTAAAAATTCCTAATTTCTAACATAAAAATTCATAAATTAACCTTAATGCAAACTAACAACTATAACGCTATTAACTAATCAATTTCAATGGATGTAGAGGGGTCTATGGAGGGAAAAGATAGGCAATTGATGATGTTTTTAGAGGAAAAAGAGGGTAATGGAATGGTACCAACATCTCCCCCAAGCTTAATGTCTTAGCATGTCCTCATGCTAAGCTTGATGTGCTGCCTCTATACTCTGTCCCTGCCTGAACCTCTGTTGCCTTCAACAATGCATCTATGTTTTTTTTAGCCTAGGCTTCCTTCTGGATGTGGAGCTCATGCTTCAAACTCTTGTACTTCTCCTTGATGGCTTTCTTTTGGGTATACCACTTGGTTGCCCAGTTACAAATGTCAGCCTGTTCAGTCTTGAGCTCTTTAATTTGCTCCTTGAGCTTTTCATTCTTCTGCTGGGTTTTCTTACTCTGAATTTTTAACATCTCATTCTCCTTTTTAATAACTTTTTCCAGCATGTTGGCCTCCATCAGTTCTTCTTTTAATCTTTCAATTTGCTTCTCCAGCTTCCTTTGTTTCTTAACTGCAGGTGGGGACTCCTTTCCTTGCCTATTATTGCTCTCAACCTCCACTTCGACTTCTTGTCCATGCTGTGAGTGAGCACTGCTTTCGATATCCATCGGTGCATGTGCATTGGATTCAGGTTGATATTCTTGTGACTGGGTCTTTTGTGCTCTCCTGGATCTCCTTGTATAGGTTGTGAAAATTTTGTCTTGCTCCCTTTTCTGTGCAGCTTCTTGTCTCATTTTTCTCGTCCTCACATTGCTACTGGGTGGAGGGACATCGTTTGATTTATGCACAAGAATCTCTTCATCAATGTCAAGCAAGTATCCTGAGTACTCGTGCTGCTCTTGCTCATCTTCGCTATCCTTGATTTGATTGGCAACCAGGAACTCCTTCCATGTCTTTCCCCTTATCTGCACTTCAAATTCAACGAGAATCTTAATTAACCCGAAATGATATAGACTTTTGTCCTCATTACCTTTCTGCTTTTGGATAGTCTTCAACATCTTGGTCAAGCTTTGCAAGAGGAAATATGGTAAATTAATAGTGCACTGCCCCTTTAAATGTAACAGGAGTTTAATATGGTACAAATAGACTATGCTATATCAACCCTCGCATGTAACAAACTTTTGGATGATATACACCATCTCGTCCCATGGATGCATCAACCAGCTCCTTGGGATCCCCTTCTTCCAGTTAACTGATGAAACCCTTGACCTAGACATGAACTGGGTCCATGACTTCTCTTTGAACTGTTTAGTCTTGAAGTACTTCTCTCCTTCTGGGTTGATCCCTAAGGACTGTGCTATAGTGTCTTCTGAGACTCTAAATGAGAAATTACCTATCAACGCCTTCTCCCCATTGAATGTAAAGGCAAATTGTTTAGTCACTTCCTCGTTGCTTCCATTAAACTTTTCCAAGAAGAGTAGCCACTGTTTCTCTCTTAAAATTTCAATGCAGTCATCATGGTACTGAGAGCTATCAAATGTGTTTGGTTCTACTCTATTAGTCATTTTACAGAGAATTCTTGCTCTAACCCTCTTCGTTTATGCTTATTAATCGAACAAGGGTATTTTAGTTTGTTACCTTTGCTTTTCGCTCCACACAACTGACCTGGTGGCGTCCTCTGTTCTTCGCAATCAGCTCCTTTAGTGGCTTGAGTAGTGATCGGATGACTGGCCTTGAATTGTGGCGGAGATAGAATTTTTGTGAGCCCAAACACTGTGCTCTGCTCTCGTAGCACTTGGCATTCTCGGCCTCCGTTCTTTTTTGAAAATCACAACATTGAATTTCTAATGTGGAACACACTTCTACAACTGAGAATGAAATAGGATCTAACAACCGACTCGACCCAATTCAATGTAATAATAACAGAGCATATTCATAGTTTAATGACAGGGGAGTAGCTGTACTGGGTTGTGTGAATACCATCATGAGAGCGCCGCGAGCATGTATGAGGTACTGGGGCTGTAAATAACAGAAAGTCGCTTGCATGAGTCGACTTGGTCGAGCGATCATGTCATAAGTTGGTCGATTCAAAACAAATCAATGCATGAAACCGTATAACATTTGGCTTCCCAAGAGTTCACCACCTGTCCTTTGTTCATTAGTTCTTGGCTGACTAAGGAGATGTTGGACTGAGAGTAAGTTTCGATGGCTGATAGGGATTGAATAGCAAGGCTGGGAGGGCGGTGGGATAGCGGATTAGAAATCATAGGAAAAGTATGGGGATAGGCTAGAACATTGGAAAATGGTAGGGATTAGAAATATGACGAGAGTGGTGGATATGTGGGTAGATTTTTTTTGAAATTGATTATAGCAATTACAGTCATCACATTTAACACTAAAGTAATCTAAGAATTTAAATGTTAAAAATAAAAATGATAACAATACTTTACACTTTTATTGGTTGATCAAGAGTTGAGTTGGCATGCATAGATAGGATTTCTTGTTCAGATGTGATGAATCTTTGCTATCCATAACAAGTCCCTCTGAGATAAATTTGGATGCAACAGGTCCCTCTGAGATCTGGATAATGTTTGCGCAACCTCTTCGAAATATGGAAAAGACTATATGTGTGCAGCTTCTTTGATCTTTGATGTTTGATGGAGGCTTGATGACAAGCAACCTCTAGATCTCTGCTAAACTTTGTTGAAGCTTCGCTAAAGTGGCTTGAGGTAGCAGTCTCTAACAGGTCCCTTTTATGTTTGTTGAACAAGTCCCTCTATTGTTGGTGCTGGTATCATGGTCTTCTAAATAGGTCCCACTGCATAGTGCTACAAACAGGTCCCTCTGATTAAAACAAAGACACAAACAACTTCTTTATTGAAATACTGAAGTGTTGAAACAAACTTCTTGAGAATTTACAATAAAGAGATAAACTCTTTGAAAATTTGCAGTGAGGAGATGAGATAAAAAACAAAAATGCTGATGCTTCTCCCCCACCGAGGCTTTGACTTGTCCTCAAGTCATTATTGAAGTGATAAATCAACAAGAAACAAAAAGAACAAGGAATTCTTACCAGCCAAAGAATTGGTTTTCAAGTAAGAAGTCTGGGTTAGAGTGTGCCAGAGTCTGGTTTTCACATCTAAACCATTATATTATATATATATATATATATAATATATATAATAAATATATATTATAGGATATAGATATATATATATTAAGTGATAAAATGGAAATGAAATGGACTAAGGTAGAGATACTACAGTTGAAGGCTGCAATATCTCAACCTCCCTTTGCTGAGATACAGTTTGAAGAAAATCCTCTTTAGTGATGGGCTTGTGTTAGAGTTTTAACCTATGGCCATTGACAAGAAAGGAGTGACCTTCTCCATCAATGGTAATAAGCTGGATTGATCCATTCTCATGAACTTGAACTATTTCATATGGGCCCATCCAATGGGTAGTAAACTTGGCTTTATGATCTCTGAATTTAGAGTCAAAGAGTAAAGCCAAATCTCCTTCTTTGAATTGTTTCTTCTTGATATGTGCATCATGCCACTGCTTCCTTTGTTTTTGCATGAGGAGTGTTGTCTCCTCTACTTGCTGCCTCATTTCATCCAGCTGGTTCAACTGTTGAATTCTTTCTTGTTGTGCTTCATTAAGATCAATTCCCAAATCTGCAGCCATCTTAAAGGTATGTATTTGAAACTCAAT
>APFE030160216.1:0-14346 GCA_000404065.3 Pinus taeda
TAACCATAAACCATAAACCCTAAATGATAAATCCTAATAATTTTATAACATTTTAAGAAACATATTGTAACTTCTATTTAAGTGTTTATTAAAATCATTTACTAAAGTGTTATAAACCATAAACTCTAAACTCTAAACACCAAACCCCAAATCATAAACGCCAAACCCTAAACCCTAAGCATTTTATAACATCTTAAAAAAATTCTAACTTTCATTTAAGTGTTTATTAAGAGGATTTACCAAAGCCTTATAAACCCTAGTCTCTTAACCCTAAACCCTAAGCAATTTATAACATTTTAAAAAGTCTTTATTATAAGAATTTACTATAGTCTTTTAAACCCTAAACCCTAAGCATTTTATAGCATTCTAAAAAGAGTTTTGTAACTTTTATTTAATTTTTTATCAAAATAATTTACTAAGGTGTTATAAACCCTAAAACATAAAAAGTAAACCCTAAACTATAAACTATGAACTGAAAAACCTAAACCCTAAATGCTAAACCCTAAGCCTTTGATAACATTCCAAAAAGTGTTTTGTAACTTTACTTAAGTGTTAATTCAAACAATTTACTAAAGTGTGATAAACCCTAAACCCTAAACCCTATACCCTAAACCCCAACCCTACCTATACCTTATTACCCTAAAACCTAACCCTAATTAATTTATAAACATTTTTAAAGAGTGTTTTTTAGTTTTATCTTCATTTAATTCTTTGCATAAATTACAACATTTATCTTCTCTGAAAAAGGTCCCTTTAAAACTATCTCAAACAATAATGGAGAGATATATTATATTACATATATCATTATATAACTTCTAAGGTTCAATATGTCATAGAGTTTTTATATCACATCAAACTATTGATGGTGTTTCTTGGTCGTGATCTTAATTTACCCTATTTTGTCCACAAGAGTTTAGCTGATGGATAAAAACTATCACGATGATAATAAGAACCCATATAGGCCGCTCTTCCACCATTGTATTACATTTATTTTAGTTAAATTTCATTTTCCCAATGTCATCCAATAGCGGGAAAGTTTTCCCATACAAAATGGTTTCCAAAAAAACCTACAGTCGAGTCAACATGGTGTTGCACTAAATACTCCACTTAACCCTCCCTCTCCATTTTTAGCTCAACCTGATTCTCATGATAATGAGGTGATTGTAGAACCATATATATTTATTATATTGTAAGAAAAATGCATATTGTGCGCGCCCAAAACATAAATCATCATTCCCTTAAAGCACCACACAAACTTAATGTCATCCAATAGCGGGAAATTTTTCCCATAGAAAATGGTTTTTAGAAAAACCTACAATCCAGTCAACATGGTGTTGCACCAAATACTTCACTTAACCCTACCTCTCTAGTTTCGGCTCCACCTCATGCTCATGATGATGAGGTGAATGTTGAACCATATATATTTATTATACTATAAAAAAAATGCATATTGTTCGTGCCCAAAACATAAATCCTCGTCCCCTTAAAGCACCACCCAAACTTAATGTCATCCAATAGCAGGAAAGGTTTCCTATACAAAATGGTTTTCAGAAAATCCTATGGTCAAGTCAACATGGTGTTGCACCCATACTCCACTTAACCCTCCCACTCCAATTTAGGCTCCACCTGATGCTCATGATGATGAGGTGAATTTCAAACCATATATATATATATATTTATTATATTATAACAAAAATGCATATTGTTTGTGCCCAAAATGTAAATCATCTTAAAGCACCACACAAACATGGTGTTGCACCCAATACTCCACTTAACGTTCCCTCTCGAGTTTCAGCTCCACCTGATGCTCATGATGATGAGGTGAATGTTGAACCATATATATCTATTATATAATAACCAAAATTACTATTATTCGCGCCCAAAACATAAATCATCATCCGCTTAAAGCACCACAAAAACTTAATTTCATCTAATAGCGGGAAAGTTTTCCCATACAAAATGGCTTTTAGAAAAACCCACGGTGGAGTCAACATGATGTTACACCAAATACTCCACTTAACCCTCCCTCTTTAGTTTCGGCTCCCCATGATGCTCATGATGATGAGATAAACGTCAAACCATATATATTTATTTTATTGTAAAAAAAATGCATATTGTTGGGACCCAAACCATAAATCATCATCCCCTTAAAGCAGCACACAAACTTAAGCGTTAACCTTTTAGAACTTTCTAGGTAAAAAACAAGCTACATCGAAGTTTTGGCAAACACATTTATTGCAAATTGTTGTGCTGCTTAACATTATGTTCAGTTAAATAGAAAGCTACCTTGCTTTTACGTATGCTTTTGCATGTCGTGTGTTTGTAACACGTAAACTTTAGCATGTGAAGATCGGTCTGATCTCATGTCTTACCGTAGAAGTGAGCGGAATATCATTGGGAAACTTAAATATTTGGAGCTATTAATGTTGTTGTGCCCAATTCATTTAGATTTCATAATGGCAATTTTAAGATTCGAACTAATAAATTTCAAATTTCAAAAGAAGAGATTCCATTAGGACACAAACCATTTCAAATTTCAAAAGAAGAGATTCTATTAGGACACAAACCATTGATTGTCACTAGCAACCTGTAATATATATACATAATGTTCTAGATGCTTGGTTGATGCTCACTGCCCAAACATTCTTATTCCTAGGATCCATGTGAATAGTATATGTCGACTGAAATTGTTGTATTTTCGATGTATGAACAACACTTTTCCAGCATTTTTCGGGGTTCTTGCAAGTAAGAGTCACTGCAATCTGTTGTTATAGATATACAAGTAACATCTTAATAATGGATCATTACACTTTTTTAATTATAAATTTCACACTCTTAAAAGAAAAAAATTAAAATACCATGACATATTTCAAATAAAATCTATATATCTTTGTCATAGGTGACAATCCAAGTACAATAGTGGGTATCCTAAAATTATATTGGCAAAGAAGTATTAATTTAAAAAACATACCATAACACATTTAACTAATTAGTTATGATATTTTGGTATAAATTCATGTAAACAAAAGCAATGCATATATTACCAAAAAAAAAAACCTTAAATTTTGCAAAGGAAAAAAAATATATCCCATAAAAGTACAAAAAAATATAAATGCATCCAAACCTTGTATAAATATGGAAGTATATATTTAAAAGAATAACAGAACACATTCATAACTAATTAGTTATGAGATTTTATTATAAATTCATCTCATAAAAGAATAAAAAATATAAATGCATCCAAAACTTGTATAAATATGGCAAAAAAATGCATTTTCATGATGTTAATATTTCCCAATTTATAAACATTGTAAGTCAAAAAATAAAACAAAAAGGTACACTCATACACTACTATATTAGGAGTCCACCATATACCATAAACTAAATCTTCCATGTTACATGTAGATGAAATTAATATCATATGATTTTGACAAAAATATTAACATGAAAATCCAGATGATTAGTATATTTAACATGTTACATTTGTATTTTCATGATGTTAAATATATTTCACAATTTTAAAACATCATAAATTAAAAAAATAAAGCAAAATGATACACTCCAACATAGGAGCTCACTATATATTTTAAACTAAATTTTCCATGTTACATGTAGATGTACTCAATACTATACGATTTTCAGCAAAATATAAACAAATATATATATATATATGTGTGTGTGTGTGTGTGTGTATGTGCGCACACGTGTGTGTACGTATTCAATTTTAATAAATAAATAAATAATCATATCTAATAAAATTTGTAAGATATAGTATTGTACTAAATATTGAAAAAACTAAACACTAAAAAAAGAGAAAATGTAATTACATTTAAAAATGATTAGCTAAATTCAAAGTTAATAGATATCGTATCATATTTGTTCTCAAAGAAAAGCTCAATAAATTAAATTAAATGCCTAAAAATAAAATTACTAATTTGTAATTTAGTACCCAATTAAATTAAAAAAATAAGGACAATAATATAAAATGATATAAGTAAATCTAAAAAAGATATGAATAAATTAGTGATAAATTATATGTTTTTTTTAAAGAAAGAATTAAAAAATCATTAAATTCAAAACAAATTTAGAAAACATGAGAATAAAAAATCATTAAAATCAAAAACAAATTTAGAAAAACATGAAAATCTATAACTAACTAACAAATTGACACATTTCAAAACAAATTTGGAAAGCATAAGAATAAAAAATCATTAAAATCAAAAACAAATTTAAAAAAAAACGTGAAAATCTATAACTGACAAATTGACACATTTAGAAAAGCAATAAAACATTTGACTGACCGGTAAAAAAGCATGAATAAAGTTAATCGTTGCATTGATCCTATCAATTGCAGAAAAGCATGCAACCTATCTATTACAGAAAAGCATCCAAGAAGTTAAGCATTGCTATTTAGTTTTAGATGTGAGTAATCCAATATCGGTTGAAAGGATGCAGAAGAATATATATATCAACTCTTACATCTTCCTCCATCTCTGTTTTGTTTGGCATGCTTGTCTGATTGTCTGTTATTGTAGGTAGCCTGCTTCTATGTCGACTTCTGGTGGAGCAGATCAGAGGCAAGTTAATGATCACTTCTCTTTTTGCCCTTTGATTTTCTGAAGGCCTTGATTTCTTCAGAAATAGTTCAGTAATTTTGATCGGAGGCAACCTGCAACCATATCGTCAGGTGGAAAAGTTTAATGGTTGATGATCACATCTCTTTTTGCCGTTTCAATTTCTGAGATAATCATATGTTGGGAGAACTCAGTGGAAAGAAGTAAGAAAATGCCGGTGGCTTCAGAAAATGAAATCGAGTTACAGATATGTATCGATGTAGCTTCTCCTTCCTTGATGTCAGTAGTTTTGCCACGGGGTGGCTTCAGAAAATGAAATCGAGTTACAGGTATGTATCGATGTAGCTTCTCCTTCCTTAATGTCAGTAGTTTTGCCACTCGGTGGCTTCAGAAAATGAAATCGAGTTACATGTATGTATCGATGTAGCTTCTCCTTCCTTGATGTCAGTAGTTTTGCCACAGCTCCTTGTATCTGCTAGTTTCAATTAATTCATTTTTTGCTCTGGTTTGAACTAATTCATTTCTGGATTAATAAAAGATTTACTCTGGCCTTTTAGTCATTTAATAATATTATGTGTTATTCTTATTGTTAGCTTAATCCATCTGCCTCTCTTTTTAGGAATTAATGTGGTCTTATTATTTAGCTATTTAATTAATATTTCTTTAATTTGTGGAGGTTTAATGTGATTCTCGCTGATTTCAATGAATCCATCTGGCCTGACGAAGTTTATGGATTTCCTTTAAATCTAAACCCACCTGTATTATGGATCTCTTTTAAATGTAAACCCACCTGTATTATGGATATCGAGTTACTGATCTCCTTTAAATTGAAAGGGCTCGCTTCATACAATCTCGAATGAATCACTATTATGATTTGCTGAGGTTGGCTTGCGCGGCAACGCCATCCTCAGGTTCTTGACGGCAAATTTTTGGATTTATTTGATACTCCGTCTATTGACGGGAATAACATGGAGTGGCGTATGTTTATCGTCCCTTGTTTTGGCGACGAAGCCCGTGGGTCTCTCGAGAAGAGGCTAATAGGAATGTCGACCTTCTACTTCTATTCCTTCTGCACAGGGTTACTCTCTGCTCTTGCCTACTTTTCTGACAGTTGGCGACTTCTCTACATTGTCACTTCCACTCCCTCTGCCTTATATTGCCCCTTCGTTGCCTAATTCCTGGGTGTAATCTTATACCATGTTCCCCGCCCCGCCAAATATTCTCACCAGGCTACACGCTACCTTCAAGCCACGAGCACCCAGGATTCCATTGGATTTGAACCCGACGAGCACCCATGTCAAACTTGCCAACAGACAAGACAGTCCGCTTATGCCATCAGAAAATAGATAGAGTATCTAATAAACCCAGAAATTAGGCAAATTACCGTCAAAAACTTTTCCCAATATATCAAAATCTTTTCCTGGTTGACCATTTATGGAAATTACTGTATGCTAATAAACAACGAGTCATGTCTATAACATATTTGGTCGTATAGGCGCTTATTCAACTATGGTCATGAAAACAATTTCAGCACACCTAATTTTCCTTCAAATATATTTTTAAATTTTTGAAATTGAAGTCTCATGCTTTTGTGCTTATAGAATTTCCTTGTTGCTGCTGTTGTAATAGGTTTTTTATTTTTTTTTGTTTGAATTGGACATGGATTTTTTTTAAAACTAGAAGTGCATAAGCTTTTTTCTCACCTCTAATTCCGTTGCTTATATATATTGTTTTAATTTATTTCACCCTATGTCTTTTTCAGTAATTTAGGCCAGCCATAATTTGTTATGATTGCATTTCCATGATGAAAATATCTAGAATATCCTATAAAATTTTATTTTTTATTTTTATTATAAGTATTTATTTATATAGTTTTATTTACGAAAATAAGAAATAAGAATTTTTGTTTTTCTTAATTAATATAGAAAGTTTTTTATATATATTACTTTGTTTTTAGTAAAAAGTCATCATTTTTAGAAAAAAATTAAAAAAATTGTGTGCTTTATTAAAGTAAATAGTCTTTTTATAATTTCTTAAACATTCATATATTTTATATGATTCTTCTTAGTTTTTATATATTTTAATAATGTAATATATGGATTTTATATTAGTGATTTAATCTTTTAAAGTGTTTATTTATTTTTATAAATTTATTGTTTAATTACATAATTGAATATATATATGTTTTTATTTTATGTTGAAAATTTATTTTGTTATAGAATTTATATTATGTTTTCATTCAAACATTTATATGTAAAATATTTTTTCAATAAACATCAATATGTATTTTGTAACTTTCATAATAAATCCATTACTTCTATTCACTACTTTTTATGTGAAGTTTTTTCACTTTCATGTGGGATGTATATTTATAATATATATTGAGTTTTAGGGTGTAGTTTTGGATAGTTTACTCTAGGTTAGGCTAGAGTGGTGTAGGATAGGCAAGACTAGGACAGGCTAGGCTAGGTTAAGCTAGGCTAGGCTAGGTTAGGCCAAGCTAGTTTAAGATAGGCTAAGCTAGTTTAGGCCACACTAGGCTAGGCCAGTTTAAGTTAGACTAGGCTAGGTTGGGCTAAGATAGGATAGGCTAGGCTAAGCTAGGCTATCTTAGGTTAGGCTCAAGTAGTTTAGTCTAGATTAGGCATGTGTTAGGCTAGGTTGGATAATCTAGTTTAAGATAGGTTAAGGCAGAATAGGCTAGGCTACAGTAGGGTAGGGTAAGATAGGCTAACGTAGGCTAGGATACAATAGGCTAGGGTAGGCTAGGGTAGCCTAGAATAGGGTAGGCTAGGCTACGGTGGGATAGGCTTGGCTTAGGTAGCCTAGGCTACGATTAGGATAGGGTATGCTACGGTAGGCTATGGTAGGCTAGGTAGGTTAGGGTAGGCTTGCTATGGTAGGGTAGGGTAAGGTAGGCTAGCTAGGGTAGGTTAGGTTAGGCTAGGCTAAGTTAGGTAGCTTAGGCTAGGGTAGGGTAGGGTAGGATAAGCTAGGCTGGATAGGGTAGGCTAGGCTATGGTAGGCTAGGCTAAAATGGCTTGTCTAGGCTAGGTGGGCTTGGCTAGGCTACATTAGGCTAAGTAGAGTAGGCTAGGATAGGCTAGTGCAGGGTAGGTAGGCTTCGCTAGGCTAGGTGAGCTTCGCTATGCTAGGGTATGGTAGCATAGCCTACGTAGGTTAGGATAGGCTAGCTTAGCATAGGCTAGGTTGGGTAAGATAGGGCAGGTTAGGCTATGCTAGGGTAGGGTACGGTAGGCTAGGGTAGAGTAAGCTAGGCTTGGCTAGACTAGGCTCGGCTAGGTAAGTTAGGGTAGGCTAGTGTAGGCTAGGGTAGGGTAGGTAGGCTACAATAGGCTAGGGTAGGTAGGTTGGGCTAGGGTAGGCTAGGCTAGTGTAGTCTATGTAGGGTACGGTAGGGTAGTGTAGGACAAGGTATGGTAGGCCAGGCTAGGCTAGGATAGGTTACGCTAGGCTAGGCTATGGTAAGGTAGGATAGGCTAGGGTATGCTAGTTACGATAAGCTTGGGTAGGTTAGGATAGGCGAGGCTACGCTAGGCTTAGGTAGGTTAGGATAGAGTAGGCTAGGCTAGGGTAGAATAGGCTAACATAGGCTAGGGTAGGCAAGGGTAGGCTAGGATAAGCTAGCGTAGGTTAGGCTAGGGTAGGTTAGGCTAGGGTAGGCTAGGTTATGGTAGTCTAGGCTAGGCTAGGATGGGATAGGCTTGTCTTAGGTAGGCTAGGCTAGGCTTAGGATAAGGTATGCTAGGGTAGGTTGGGTTATGCTAGGGTAGGCTAGGTCGGCTAGCCTAAAATAGGTTATGCTATGCTAGGTAGGGTAGGGTAGGCTAGTGTAGGCTAGGTAGGGTAGGGTAGGGTAGGGTAGGCCATGGTAGGTTAGGCTAGGGTAGGCTAGGGTAGGCTAAACTAGACTCCGATAGTGTAGGTTAGCATAGCATAGGGTACGTTGGCTAGGTTAAGCTTGGGTAGGGTAGGATAGGCAAGGCTAGGCTAGGTTTATGTAGGTTATGATATGCTAGGATATGTTAGGCTAGGCTAGGCTAAGCTATGCTAAGCTAGGTTATGGTAGGATAGGTTAGACAAGGGTAGGGTAGACTAAGCTAGGGTAGGTAGGCTTGGCTGGGCTAGGTTGACTTGGCTAGGCTAGGGTATGGTAGCGTAGGCTAGGTAGGTTAGGGTAGGCTAGCTTAGGCTAGGCTAGGTTGGGTAAGATAGGGCAGGTTACGCTATGCTAGGGTAGGCTAGGGTAGGCTAGGGTAGAGTAAGCTAGGCTTGGCTAGACTAGGCTAGGATACACTAGGCTCAGTTGTAAGTTAGGGTAGGCTATTGTAGTCTATGTAGGGTACGGTAGGGTAGGGTAGGACAAGGTATGGTAGGCTAGGCTAAGGTAGGATAGGCTAGGCTAGGCTAGGCTATTGTAAGGTAGGATAGGCTAGGGTATGCTAGTTAGGATAAGATTGGGTAGGTTAGGATAGGCGAGGCTATGCTAGGCTTAGGTAGGTTAGGATACAGTAGGCTAGGATATGTTAGGCTAGGTTAGGATAGAATAGGCTAGGCTAGGCTAGAGTATGCTAGGCTAGGGTAAAATAGGCTAACGTAGGCTAGGGTAGGCAAGGGTAAGCTAGGCTAAGCTAGCATAGGTTAGGCTAGTGTAGGCTAGGTTATCGTATGCTAGGCTAGGCTAGGATGGGATAGGCTTGGCTTAGGTAGGCTAGGGTAGGTTAGGTTATGCTAGGGTATGCTAGGGTAGGCTAGGTAAGCTAGCCTAGGATAGGTTATGCTATGTTAGGTAGGGTAGGCTAGGCTAGTGTAGGATAGGTAGGGTAGGGTAGGGTAGGGTAGGCCATGGTAGGTTAGGCTAGGGTAGGCCAAACTAGACTCCGATAGTGTAGGGTAGCGTAGCATAGGGTACACTAGCTAGGTTAAGCTTGGGTAGGGTAGGATAGGCAAGGCTAGGCTAGGTTTGTAGGTTATGATATGCTAGGATAGGTTAGGCTAGGCTAGGCTAAGCTAAGCTAAGCTAGGTTATGGTAGGATAGGTTAGACAAGGGTACGGTAGGGTAGAGTAGGGTAGGCTAAGCAAGGCTAGGATAGAGCAGGGTAGTGTAGACTTGGCTAGGCTAAGCTAGGGTAGGATAGTGCAAGGTATTGTAGGCAAGGGTAGGCTAAGGTAGGGTAGGTAGGCTAGGCGAAACTAAGTTAGGGTAAGCTAGGCTAGTGTAGGATAGGGTAGTCTAGGGTATGGCAGGCTAGTTTAGCATAAACTAGGCTAGGGTAGCATAGGCTAGGTTAGGTTAGGCTAGGCTAGGCTAGGCTAAGCTAGGCTAGGCTAGGGGAGGATGGGATAGGCTTGGCTTAGGCAGGCTAGGGTAGGCTTAGGATAGGGTAGGGTAGGGTAGGCTAAGCTTGGCTAAGTTATGCTAGGTAGGATAGGTGAGCTACGGTAAGCTAGGTAGGTTAGGTAGGTTAGGTAGGCTAGCCTAGGTAGGCTAGGGTTGGGTAGGGTTGGCCAGGGTAGGTTAGGGTAGGTTAAGGTAGGGTAGGTTAGGGTAGGGTAGGCAAGGCTAGACTACGATAGGTTGTAGGTTAGCATAATGTAGGGTAGGCTAGCTAGGCTAAGCTTGGATAGGGTAGGATAGGCTAGTGTAGGCTAGGGTAGTCTAGGGTAGGGTAGGCTAAGGTAGGGAAGGGTAATCTAGGGTAGGGTAGGTTAGGGTAGGGTAGGCAAGGCTAGTTTAGTGTATGGTAGGCTAGGGTAGGGTAGGCTAAGGTAGGCTAGGGTAGGCTAGGCAAGGATAGGTAGGTCTGACTATGTTATGGTAGGGTAGGTTAGGCTAGGGTAGGGTATGGCTAGGGTAGGCTAGGGTGTTGTAGGTTAGGCTAGGGTAGTGTACTCTAGGCTAGGCTAGACTAGGCTAGTCTAGTGTAGGCTAGGATATGCTAGGGTAGGCTAGGCTTAGGCAGGGAAGGCTAAGAGAGGTAATCTGAAATCTTTAAACTTGAACATTTTTAAAAATTTGTATTTTAGGCTAGGCTAGGCTTGGCTAGGATAGGCTAGGGTAAGCTAGTCTAGGGTAGGTTAGCGTAAGCTAGTCTGGGGTAGGCTAGGGTAGGCTACCTTAGGCAAGCCTACGATAGGCTACCCTAGCTTAGGCTAGGATAGGCTAGCTTAGGATAGGGTAGATAAGGCCAAGCTAGTTTAGGCTAGCCTAGCCTAGGCTAGGCTAGGTTAGGACAGGGTAGAGAAGGCCAAGCTAGTTTAGGCTAGCCTAGCCTAGGCTAATCTTAGAATAGGGTAGGCTAATCTAGTTGAGGCCTTGGTAGACTAGGCTGGTTTAAGTGAGGCTAGGCTAAGCCAGGCTATGTTGGGTTACACTCAACTAGTTTAGGCTAGATTAGACATGTGTTAGACTATGTTAGATAATCTAGTTTAGGATAGGTTAGGATAGGCTAGTTCAGGATAATCTAGCTAAGGTAAAGCTAGGATAGGAAAAGTTATTTTAGTCTAGGATAGGCTAGGCTATGCTAGATTAGGCCAGGCTAGATCCGCCTAGTGGCTAGGCTAGATTGGGGTAGGCTAGATTAGCCTAGATTAGATTGGATTAGGCTACGCTAGGCTAGGCTATGTTAGGTTAGCCTAGGCTAAGCTAGGAGAGGCTACATTAGGATAGGTTGGATTAGGCTAGATTAGGTTAAGCTATGCAACACTAGTATAGGCTAGGCTAGAATAGTCTATGCTAGATTAGGCTGGGCTGGGCTAGGCTACGCAGATTGTACGAATGATGCCCTAAATCCTCATATAAGGGAGATGTGTAGGTATTATGATGGTTTATGCCTTTTTCTGAAACATATTTTAGTCTAGCCTTTAGCTACATATGTGATGATTTCACTCCATGAATTGTAACACTAATATGTACAATTTCATATTCATATAGCTATGGATAGAAAGAAGATATACCATCATTGAAAATTTAGAAGATCACTGTTGAGATATAGAGAGGTTATTAAAAATTATTTGGTGTTCCAGTAACATATTAATTTGTGCTTTCATGTCTACTAATATGCTTGATTACACCAGGAATAATGAAAAACAAAATTTTATGAGTCTAGGAAACTATAGATCTTTGAACTCAGTGGCCACTAATTATGTGTTGTCACAATATATCCACGTGCTAGCAACAGAAGTTGTAAAGGGAGAGTATATACCAATCATATATCTATCTATATTAGATAAAAATGTTGAGGGATGCCTAGAGAGGAAAACATGCATCTTAACCTAGATTGTGCAATGTCGGGATTATTTGAGGTAAATAAAAGTTAATTGCTATTATGTTGTTTTGAGCTAGCCATAAATCTAATGCAGTCAAAATATCAACATAAAAGTTAAATTGTGACACTCTGTTTAAAGGGTGAATTTTGTGTTGAAATATATTTAGATTACTACAAAATAAATAATACCAAAAAAAACCTTTTATTTTATGCCTCTTCTCTGAAACAATTAACATACATTTTCAAAGTTTTTATGAATTTTAGGTAAATAAAATATTTTATTAATTTTTTAAGTTGTTATTTGAACTATAATTTTGATCATTTAGTCCAATACAAAAGTCATGAATATTGAAGGAATTGTAATTTTAAAATAATAAAATTTAAAAATTATAAAGGTTACAGAAAACTAATCAATATTATCTAAAATTTTCTATTAGTTTTTGCATTTTGTTCACCATTTCATGTCGTGGACAAAGAAAATATGAGGACCATTACATTCTATGTATTAGGATTATTGATATTATTTATATGTGTTTATGTGATTTACAATTATATTCAACACTTTTAACATTATCATAGATATATAAATTAATTTTAAATGTTAGGAGACATCAATTCATTCTTCATAAACATCCATACTTTCCTTATAATGCATCTTCTATAAAAACTATCCTAGATCCATCTTAAATTCAAACCTATTAAGTAGATAGAGTGATAAGGTCTTTCAAGTTGCAAACCTTTCTTTGATTTTTGCGCCCAAAAAAAGAGGTTTTCATGTTGAAATATTTGATCCCTCTTAGTGCTTTATAGATCTAAAGTAAAGATAGATCTCTGTTTGTTCACCTCCACAATAAATTACCTTGTGTTATCTATAAATTTAAGGTGGAAATAAAGCACAAAAAACGATGGAAATAAATTTAAGGTGGAAACAAAGTACCAGGATTCTTGAACGACGATGGAGACAGAAACGAAATGCTTCGCGAGATGTTGAACATGTTAGAAATGAGTGTTTTGAAGGAGTGAGAGAGTGCAGCAGAACAAAGCTTGAGTAATAATAAAATGTGCCTCGAATAATAGAATGTAATAATATACATAAATGCTAAACTGAAATCAATATTACATTTATTTATTTATTTGTTGTTAATATTTATTTACTTTATTTTATCATATAAATATAATCCATATAGTTTTTATTTATGTAAATAAATATTTTGCAGTATAATATATAAAGTTTATTTATTAATAATATTAGTATTTTGTTTTTATGTTTTTTAATTAATTTTAATTTTTCAATTTGTTCATTATCAAGAAATAAACAATTTTTTTTCAAATATATAAAAAAATACAACTTACCATAAATATTATTATTTTTTAATTTTATGCCAATAAGCTTCTTTTTATTGGAATGGCTATCTCTTCCACACTAGTTTTGATTAACAAATTAGATGGTGTGTGACGATGAAATTCATTATATTCTCAAGACATTTCATGATGGGCCTTATGGACTAAATTTTGCATATAGGAGAATAGGTCATAATGTTCTTCACCATGAAAACTTTAATGTACCACTTGACCTCCATTTAAAATATAACTTCCTCTAACCACTAATGATGTACTTGTAGAATTGAATCTCCTTGACTCAAGGAAAATATTGATAATAAATTTCTCTATGAACTTACTTCCATCTATGAAAATACAATGAACTTCATTTTTGACAGTTATATAAGTAGGTAGTTTAGATAATGAGCATATCCAGTAGTCAATTATACAACTAAACTTTCGTCACTTACACACTTTCATACATAGATAACTTGTAATTGTTGATATTGAAGTACCAAATAACAATAAGATTCATCATATTCTAATAGATTCACATAAATAAATCAACAATATATTCTCTCAGTTCTGAAGAATATCAAGAACTACTAATTTGAACTATGCCACTCTCTTCATTAATTGGTTATGCATCTTTCCATTTGAGACAAACGAATATAGGAAAATAATTAACAAATAATAAAACCAATTATAGTTTTCTTCCACTCCATATATACATTCATTATTGAAAATATGAAACCCATAACAATAAAAATAATCATAGCATGACTTCACATATTTTAAGGAATGATTAATAGATTCTTTGGAGGAATAGCTAGTAAAAGCAAAATAAGAATGATTTTCTTACAAGTAAGGAAGTGAAAGTAATAACCAAAACTCAAAATGGTGTGGGCAATGTGCACAGGACAAGAGGGAATTACGGATTCCAATTATCAAGTTATTCAAACAAATATTACATATTGATATTGTGGGATCATTTCTAACATTTGAATCAAGCATTGAGAATGAGGATATAAGAAAAAAAAATCCTCGCTTTCACTCGATTCCAATTTGAATTCTCTACAGTTACTTGCAAGGGTACACACCAGTTGTGGCATCGAATGTATACACAATTATGTAAAGTGGTAACCTTCAATGCATACATTTT